>OMLI01094268.1:0-10689 GCA_900302605.1 Rondeletia loricata
TAGAGGGGGGAAGGTGGGCGGTGAAAGGTGCTGCTGTGTGGATCTCTCTCCCTCTCTCCCTCTCTCTCTCTCTCTCTCTCTCTCTCTCTGTTTGAGTTTAAGTGTTGGTGAGTGTGTCTTTTGTTGTCCATTGCTTTGGATTTAGAGTAAATACATCTGTCCTGATAGTTTGGATGTTTTTTTTCCTTCATATTTGTATTTTATTTTATCTATTTATCTATTCTTTTTTTTTGCTTTTGGAAATGATGCAAGAAAATGCTACTCAGTTAATCTCTGTATCTCTCTCCGGTTTAGCAAACTTCAGATTCATTCATTTCACGCTTTAGCTGTCCATCCATCTAGGTTACGGCTACTCTCATATCCCAGCCTGCATCTGCCCTATTCCCCAAGTAGCCAGGTATCGCTCCATATTGTTTACATAAGGTTCAAATGAAGTCCCTCATTACCCACTCGCCTATTGGCTCCTGTTTATGGATCATTGACTGTGTTGGCGCTGTTGCATCGACTTCCCCCTACCCCGCTGCTGGGATGAGTGGGAGGTCGGCGGCGCGCACATACACACGCGGCGGGGACGCGTTTGATGAAACGATCAAGGGCTTTCTCCCGGGAAGCGTTGTGTGTCCGGGGCGGCGATGAACCAAACCCAAGGCCGGGGAGTGGGTGGTCAAGGTTACGCCGGGTCAGTGAGATTAGCCCCGGCGTGCTCTTTAACAAAGGGCCGGAGCGTCAGGGCCGCTGAGTCCAGATCAAAGTATCGGGTGTAGGACAAGTGGGCCGTAAAACAGGGATGAGCTGCGGATTACAGCGGGCTAATTGGAAACGATGCTTCCAGTCCATTAATGGGCTCAAATAGGCTGACTCTCGCAGTTGTTGTTTTGTCTCTTTTCATAAGACCCTGCATTCAATTAGACACTTAGGCTAGGAAATGCCGCAGCCACTGGCAGGAGCTTGATGTGGGCTATGTTCTTTGGTCATATCTGCTACAATATACATCCATGGTTCAGAGGAGTCACAACTTCAGCAGCGCGAGGCTAGTTCAGCACCATGGACAGCTCACACACTTCGCTCTGGCCGGCTCCTCTTCCGTGTTGTGAATCAAAACCTTACAAACCTCAGACTCTTTCTGCCCTTTTTCTTCTTCTTCTTCTTCTTCTTCTTCTTCTTCTTCTTCTTCTTCTTCTTCTTCTTCTTCTTCTTTATGGGCCTACTTAGGTATACAGGCTTTAACTATTACCCATTTTAACGGTTTGGATTAGCGGAGTCAAGTTCGAATCCGTGAACATACCTGATAAACGCCCACCTGTGACCGCGCTGACCGAAAAACACCACTCATTTATGTGTTGCTTAGCAACCACGTCGTTTAGCTCAGGGCTTCCCAAGCTTTAGCCTATCATACCAATGACCCCCCAATAGAAACACATTAGACCACAGAACCCCATTTGACAGGAGTTTGTATCACAGCCCCCATCCCACAATAATTTTGTGGCTATGATTTAGTGAAGAATGATATCACTGTTTATATTGCATAGGATGATACCAGTGGAGAAAGTGAAACCTCGGATCAAAATAATCATCATTAGGCTATAGGCTGTACACTTCCTCATTGTGCTAACATCTAGGGAGTGGAATAATAGTGACATTAAACTAGTTTGGCTACTGGTCAAGAGCTATATTGCTCGACAGAAGAATAATATTGAACTGTTATGCAGTAGCCTAGAGTCTAGGCTAGACAGAGAGGCAGGCAGGAGAAGTTGAGTTCGTCAGAGAGGCAGCGCGGCGCGCCCCTCCTCCCTCACGCGCCTCTCCGCTAGCACTTCTGCAGAACTTTGCTCGAGGACATTCCGGGAACCATCTGTTTCCGGCAGAACACCGCGCGCGGGGCAGGAAGCGAAGCTCACAAATTTGCGAGGGAAGGCGGTTGCCTGCCAATACGCTTGTTGTGAAATATCCCCCACCTCCCGTTTGAACCCTCCTCTGTCGTGCCTGTATTGGATACCTCACAGGAGAAATGAAGTGTTACAGAACGGAAAGGAGGACCAACCTAACTCTCCTGAGAACAGTGTCCTAGTAGTGTAGGCTACTTCTCAGAGTGATCTGCTGTTGGAGGCCCGGAGCCGCTGTATCAGGTGAAGTGATGTGCTTCTCTCATCCAGGATAACCAGAACAGTGGCATATATATTCCCTGTACCTTATAGATTGTGAAACAGGTAGTCGCACAGTTCACTACGGTTAACTATGCTGATATATTAGATAAATGCATTATACCTCAATAAACTACTTGTAACCGGAAACAAGCTAGCTATAAATCGGAGGTGGGGTTGGCCTTATTCAGGCATGTGGTGTGTGTGTGTGTGTGTGTGTATGTGTGTGTGTGTGTGTGTGTGATGGAGAGAGGTGGTGTCAAGGTAAACTGGCAGAAAGACAAACCAATCTCCACCTCTCTGATGAGAAGTGCCCTGGGCATTTGCTGAAGACATCCAGCAAATGCTGCAATAACATACAGTGGAGAGGATCCGATCTTCCCGTCTCTCTTCTATAGTGTGCAACACTTTCTCTTCCATTTTTCACCTAGTAATTTGGATCAGATACATTCTCCACAGTGGCCTATTCCTAACTTGAGATTAAAATACATGAAGGGAGAGATGGCAAGATTCATGGTTTAAAGCAAAGATGCTGTCAGGGTGATGATGTTGGTGGATTTGGGACAGATCCAGCAGAAGGGTGAGCTCTGGACTTGCTACCGCCTCAGGTGGCATGTTTTCTCTTACCTCTGCAGAGGTGAGACCACGTGGCCTCCAGACAGCCCACCTGGGACCAAAGGAACAGACACGTACTTCATAATGAGTGGAAAGTGTTAACTGAATGTATGCCTGAGGGTCCCATTTCTATCATCATATGTCAACAGGACACCATCCTTCTCCATTGTATATATTGCTTACATTATTGTATTTTCTGCTGTTTTGCACTATATATTCCCTCATGTGTAATTGAGGATCTTTGGAGGCAAGCATTTATTGTAAAAGGCATTTTTAACTTCCACTTTCATGGTCCAGCGGGCTAAGGTGTATACCATGTACTTGCAACATTGTGTGTTTGAATCTGGCTCCTGACCTTTGTCGCATATCGTTTCCTTTTCTAAAACTTTCCTGTCACTTTGTTCAGAATACCATCTGATAAAGCAGAAATACCAACACAAAAAAATCCGCAAAATTGTTGATATATAAATGAAGGATGGATCAATAATTTTCACAACTGCTATATAAGCATAAAGGACACAGTAGCTCATTTCCAATTAGTATGACTATTCTTTGAGCTAACAAAAGTGTTTGTTAACAAGTATTATGTTTCTCTTTGCCATATTGCAGAGGCTCAGAGAGGAATGTTATCACATTTGGAGAGCGAACTTGATTAATGAGAACCTTTTTGTCACACACCGAGGATACGGGAGACTGATCACTAAAGCTCAAAACAAAGGAGAGAGCAAGGTAAGAGCAAACAACAAGGAACAATAAGTGCAACCGACAATGGGAGACAGAGCATTGTTAGCAAGAACAAGACTGGAGAGAGAAAGAGACAGGAGGGAGAAGCAACCAAATCTTATGGAGTAAAACAGAAAAGTACTATCAGGAAGAGAGGGACGTAGCAAGCAGAAAAAGAGAGCTAGAGAGGGAAGGAGGGATGAAAGGATGAATGAGGGATAATTGCATTAGAAAGAAGAGAGGGCCAGAAGGAAGGAAATGATTAGAGGAGAAGGGACTGATATCCGATAGAGAGAGGGAGAGAGGGAGGAGGGGATGGGCGGGAGAGGAGGAGGGCTCGCTTACCGCCCGCCATTCAATACATACTGACACTCTCTCTCTGTCAATACACAAACACAGTGTGTGCCTGTGTGTGTGTGTGTGTGTGTGTGTCTGCTGGTACAGGTCTGTTAATCCTAGTCCAGTGGCCGATCTCTTGTCCCCTCTGAGGTCTCTGAGGTACGTTCACGTCAATCTCACTCATTCCCTGCGTCTCAGTGTGTCTCACGGTGAGCTTGAACGTCCACAATGTTTTCTCCAATGGCCAGCCGCAGTGATTAGACTTGAGCTGATTATCTACAACACTATCTTCCTTTTATATATCAGAAACTATTTCTGATGTACTGATATATCTGTTTTTCAACCATTATTAATTCAGAGGATCTCTTTTACAAGGAAGACCTTATCATTAGCTGGTGCCCTTAACTTTACAAAAGAGTTTCCACCATCACAATGTTGTCTTGTTTGTTCCCTCAGATACCATCTTTGAAATAAAAACCTTTTCATCATTTCACTCTCTCTTTTATCATGCTGCAGTCTTCATCTCTCCCTCTGCTTCTCTCCCTGTTGTTTGCCTCTGTATTCTTTCACCTCTGTTCTCCTTGAATTGTTCGTTACCTCAAAGTTATGCTATCTTGCCGCATATCTCATTCCTTGCCCATCTACCCACCCGCTTCTCTCTCTCTCTCTCTCTCTCTCTCTCTCTCTCTCTCTCTGTCTTTCCCTTCCCTTCTCCTTGCTCAATAGGGGAGCATCCAACACCAAACTAATTTCCCTTCTCTGAAGCGTTGCCAATCTCATTGAGCCAAAAGTAGACATTCACTGTCTCTTCCTATCTACCCCTACCTCCCTCTGCCTCTTTGTCAATCTCTCACCCAAATCTCCATAATGCAGTCGCTGGCAGGAACTGGCGAGTGCTTTGTCCAGCGCTGGGTTCTGGGATGATGAGCAGGTAGCTATGGGCAATCTCTCTACTGGTAATTGGGGCCAAGGCAAACAGGGCGCAGCATGAGGGCAAGGTATGCACGCACACACGCAAACACAAGACTGGCGTTCAGGAAAGAATCTCAATAATACAGGGGGTGGAGAAAATAACAGCAAACACCTAACAAATACCTAATAAGGAGTACGGTCACCCTTTGCCTCCATAACAGCTTCAACCCTCCTTGGAATACTGTCAGTCCCAAACTGTGTGCAGTGGGATATCAGACCCTTGTTCAATAAAGAAATCCATAAATACCAGCTTTGTGAGTTTTTGTTGACACTTTGTCACAGAGATGTTGATTCAATTCTGTGAAAATGTAGTTACTTCAACGTTATGTCTGTTATTGTGTCCTTCCCTGTAAGTACACATCACAAAATAGATATGCCCTATAAACAGAGGCAGAGAGCTCCCATAGTCATCCATAAATAACATAATGGTAATGAGTTTCAGAGGGTTGAATTCAGAGCATTAGTCAGAGCCAGTGGTAACCATGTTAGCTACACTATCCTTCTCCCTATTCACTGCTAAATCACTTGTATTGCCAGTTGATTTTTAGAATGACAGGCATCTATGGAGGTTCCCTAAAGCCAATGTGTATTCATTTCTAGAGAAAGGGCAGCAACATGGTGCCCTCACTATAATCTTCACTCTTTCTATAAATAATCATAATCATGGTTATGCTCTTTTGATTTTTGTCACTGCATGAATTTCTCACTTGTAGTCTTTGCCTGTGGCTTTTTCATTTGATTACGATCACCTGTCTTTTGATTACAAACAGCTGTTGTTTGCCAACCGAGATGGCCCAGAATTATGCAATGAAAGACTAAGTGGAAAAAGTTCTACTTAAACTCAGATATCAGGCAGTGCACCCCTGGTGGCCATACAGGGCTGTGCATCATTAGTACCCGCTATGAGGCACCTGCAGGGTAAGAAATGAATAGAGGCATGGAGCAGAGTATCAGTTTAGAGGACACTGCAGGAGGTCTCCATAACACCTGGCAAGCTATCCAACACCTCACAATAAGGGGCCCGGCTGCTAGCTTTCTCCACACTTTATCAGGCATATCGAATTACACAGCACTGAACAGCAAAAGCAAGCTACAGCCACAGGTAAAACACAATCATTGTAAGTGGTGGAAACAGAGATAGAACGACAGATGAGGAGGAAACGGTGGAGAACTGTGAAAATGAACCAGTGAGGGGGATATTGAGTGTTCACATGCTGCTAAAACGGGCAGGGAGAGGAGGAAGAGCAGGAGAAGGAGGAGTGGATTAATAGAATCCCTAAAAGGTAAGTGGGCTGAAGTATCTTGCTAATACTAGTCTCTCGCCATCACAGCCTGATGTGTTACTACAGCTTTCTATAATACATGCCACGGGTAATAGGGGACCATGTCATCCATTCAGTCTAATTTCCATTTTACAGTCCTTTGATAGGAGGAATCAGAGAGCACTAGCTCCAACCCCTGGGCTCCAGTGTGTGTGTGTGTGTGTGTGTGTGTGTGTGTGTGTGTGTGTGTGTGTGTGTGTGTGTGTGTGTGTCTGTGTGTGTGTGTGTGTGTGTGTGTCATCTGGCACTTTGATGTTCTACTGTTGATGAACAGGACCGTATAAAAGCAATGACGGATTTAATGGCTGCCATAGACAGCGCTGTCAATGTTCCAATTGAATAAAGTGGTTGTTTCCACTTCCACAGTCACGCATATCTGACACAGTCATTTTTGATCAGAGCATGTAATGATACTGCTTTTATGTGCTTGAACAGATATGGAAAATGGCCATTCTGGGCCTTTGTACTAGCATAATGCATTATAATATTATCTATCATTTCTGTTTTCGTGTTTTTAGCTCATCTGCAGTTTTTGACCCTGAAGGTGACTGAGGTTGTTGTGGGGTGAAATGGCAGTTTTTTTTTGTTTCCTTTTTTGGAACGCCACCGATTCCCAAGGGGAAAATACATATATTCTGTCTACAAAAGACACATGATCCCATTTACCTTACTAACTCATGTTCATCTAGTTGAGATCCCTAGTTGGGATCTCTGAAGACCCAAGCCATGGTGACTGACTAATAGTGCTGTCAGTATACACATGGTCCATGTGGGCACTTAGGGTACAACTAACTGGCAGGGCTGGCTGCCTGTCTCTTTTTGTGCCTGTTAGTACAAAAAACATGTCAGTTCTTACCATTTAATACCATTGTTGACAGTGCAGACAACTAAATATGTAAACGCTGACAATAACTAACATCATGAAAGGCTAACTAAAGTAAAAAATCTGATTTAGTTCAGACGGGAAACTCTGAGTGAGGGTCAAATCTGTATAATCTGTCTTTTCCCGGTGTAGCCTTCTAGTTAATAAGTAGAGAGGATTGTTCACCTTATGTGACACACTGTGCCATTTGGTAATTCTTATGATTCAGCCATGGTTTCTAAAGGCAACTTATTATGATGATCCTGCAAAGCTACCTCGACGTTCTGTGCTCTGTGTGCCAAATGTCTCCTAATAGAGTAACTTCTGTGAGATGGTGGGCCGCTGTTAACTATATCACAAAATGAAGGGACAGGAAATTATCTTCAATTTGAGGACAAATAGGTTATAATTAAGTAATTCAGAGTATAGTGACAAAACTATTCAAGGGCAAGGCATTCAGGCACAATGTGTATGATTTATGAGCAGACTGGGAGTGCCATTCAGCGTCATATGAAAATAATCCCTATTCAATGAAAAATGAAAGAGGACAGGCGACCTATGGTGATTTTCTCCTTTTTTCATGCCAGCGATTCCTTGGAGAATGTACCTGTCCATCATAGCGGTGCCTGTGGGGCCACAGAGGGAGGAATCGAGGGAGGAGAAATAATGAGAGCTCACACTGGCAGCGTGGAATTCAGAGACCCCCTCCCTGTGGGGGCCCTTCCTCTTTACACCCCCACTTTATTCCTGCTGCGTTCTGAAGGCACCACCCCAACAACAGGGACACGCCCTCCAGTGACCAATGAATCACAGCCCAAAGAAGAGAGAGGGTTGTGATCGCACCTCGGCAATGCTCTGGACAGTCGGCACTGCACAACAGTGTGCTGAGAATCCTCAACGCGCCCATTGTCTCTGTCTATCAGTCTGTCTACCAGCACATACTAACATTCACAGCCACGCAAAAACAAAGGAAGGCAATTATTTCCACAATAGGATTCTGACTGCACTAGGCTTTTAGAGTTCAATAAGTGGTTTTTATACAGCTCATCACTTTTGACTTTTTTCACTCCTGGTGGATTTAAATGGCTCTGTTGTGGAATGCTGTCAGAAGGAAAATGGTACTGAAACAAAGGGAGGGGGGAAAAAGAAATAAAGGCAGACCGCTGATTCTGAGTAAAATGTCTGAATTGGGAAAATATTGCTTCTTCTGTTTCAATAGTAGAAAGGAGTTTAATATAAAGAGGATTGATAGAATGGGATTTTCTCATGGCATTAGGCATCAGAATGGCATTAGGATTTCATTGAAATTAGACATTTTCTGGGTTTCTGGACCTCAAGCAGCTCTTCTACACATCCATCACACATAACGGACTACACTGTGGACTGTCCACTAGCTAACTCGATAACCATCCATCACATCTCCCTTCCAAGAGTCAGCATCCCTGAGCCCTGAGCACTAACGCAGACCGTATCCCAGACAACAACCCATTGCTCGGCAACCACCTGTTTCTGCGGGTATCGCAGTAACGAGCTTGAGGAATAATGATGTCGTGGGAGTAGAGCAAGGAGGGGAGAGATGGAAGGGGGTCCAAACGCAGGAAGGGGGAGGAAGTTCCCATTTATAATTCATGTCAGGAGAATTATCATCAGCAATGTGGCATTTGGAATGAATTATTGATTATGTCTTGGAAGCTTTATGTAAAAACTTGCAGTCGGGGGTTCCTGATGGACAGGGGATGAAAGATGAGGGGACAGGGAGAGAGGAAGGGGCCACAAAACTGTCTACCAAGGCGGGACTATGTGTTTTCAGAGTAGGGTATGGAGAAAAAACTGTAATCGTAACACTTAAGTGAGAAAAAAAAGGATATGTCGGGGAGAGGGGACATGGAATATGCCACATATGCTTTTACATTAACAAAACAAAGTAATCTGATGAAATTAGCGTTCCTTACAAGTTTATTTCCAGACTGATCTATACAAATGTTGGGGGGGGGGGGAAATCCTCACCTCAATGGTGGATATCCCATTTTGGAATAAATCTCTTCATGTCATCTACCCCTCCAATGCATAGAAGGGCAAGGTGGCATAGAGAATCATAGCTTTCAAAACCCACTTAGGCCTCGACACCAGAGGACTGCTGCTGAGGATGTGGTCACTAATGGAGGGGGAAACACTGACCCAAGCGTGTGACCCTGGCTGCTTGCCCCTTATGCCTCCATCACTTACTGCACTCTCTCCAGCTTGAGTCTGACGGGCATGAATCAGTCCCTTACTACAGCTATTCTATTTCATTCCAACAAGCACAGTGTGAATCAATACCATATGGATATTTTATGTACTTTGCATGTCTGGGAACGTTAGATTCCCGTGGTCAGTGAGAAGAGATGAGGGCAAGGCAAGGCTGAGGGCTTGGAGCTGAGGTTCAAATCGACTTCAGTAAACTACACTCAGGCAGGCGGGCCAACAGTCGGTGAGGCACGTTCCAGTTTTTAGTGGCGCTGGGTGTGGATGCTAAGCAACTGGCTATTTTCAGCCACACAACACAGGAAGGAAATGAAAGGAGCAGAGTTCAGTGTGCACAGGCTTCAGAGCAACAGAGAAGGCAATCAAACACTGTCGACCAATCGCAATCACACTGTTCCCCGACACAATGGTGGCTAGCCTGCTGCCGGCTTAGTCTTATCACAACATACTCACTCTGAAAATGGGTGTGAGATGAATGAGTGGGGGTAGAAGGACAGAGAGGGAGAGGAAGAGATGGATGAAGGGAGTGAGGAGGAAAGAAATGGAGCTGGAAGGGAACGGTTGGTACAAATTAAATCAGGGGATTGGTGTCTGTCTGTTGAGTTTCCTTCACATCATTTACTCTCCCTCCTTTTCCTCACTTTCCAGCACACAACCTCTCCCAGCACCCTCATCTTTACTTTTCACCAGTGTCATTTCAGCTGTGAGGCTGGTGTAATGGGGTTACTGCAAATACCTGGTATTTATATGGAACTAGTGATTTTGTACTGCAACTGCCTTCCCCTTATATGTAGTGCACTGTCTCAAGGGCTGTTTTGTGTATTTGCCTTTATGGTAAATGGATTATGGCCTGTGATGCAGAACACATCTCTGAGATATCTGAAAGTAAATGATTATCTGATTTAATCTACCAAATGATGACTTCCTCACTGCTGGTATTACATGCAATTAGGGGTGGGACACAATATCGATACAGCGATATATCGTCGTACTTCCTCTTGCGACACGTTATCGATACACTGGCGCCAAGTATCGATATTTTATTACATAGACTATGTACTACTACACAGCAGATATCATCATCTGTAACACTGTTGATACTGTGTTTTAACATTTTAATCTTGGTTTGACACACTGGGAGATACTAGAGTCTTTGACTAATATAGATGGAATTGTCATTAGTTTAAGTTTGTACACTTAACTCGGGGAAAACCCACGCTGTCGCTGATCTGCTTCGATTACATTCGTTAAGCTACTTCAAGTAACCAGTAAGAGTTCCGGTTAAAACGTTTAGCCGTCAAAATAAAAGCCCGGAAATGTAAATAACATAGGTTTTTTTTGCCTTCAAAATAAAAGCTCAAAAGTTTCAAAGTGTAGAAATTACTCTATATTCTATTTTTTTATGCTTAAGCACTGAAATGTGTCCAGCTTTACATAACAAGTTGATTATGCTTGTAAGTTGTTAAGCACT
>OMLI01094269.1:0-12707 GCA_900302605.1 Rondeletia loricata
TATCCTTCCATCTTCCTTGAGCTCAGTGATCCGCGAACCTTCTGAAGGTAGAGCTTAGAGGCTAGATCCGGCACAAAGTAGTTGTCTGTGGACCTTAGTCCACTATACAGTAGTAAGAGTGGCACACTCTGTGAAGGTCTAAGACACCTCTGCAATACCTTCATAATGTTAAACAGACCTTGAAAATGTAAAGCAAAGACTATCAAGCTTCCAAACCTGCTTTTTTCCACATCATCTCTCACCATTAATGCAGAAGTTCTTTGGAGCTCTACAGGGATCCAGTCTGATTCCACGCTCTAATTATGATCATTAGCACACAACGTGATGCTAAGCTGCACCTGCATTGACACCTAACAGATGGTTAGGTGCTGGCTGCCAACGCTGTGGCCGTCACGTCTGGAGGCTGGGCAGTGGTTCTCCATCCCAGCAGGTGGCCTCTCCACCTCAGCGTAGCCTCTGACTCACCTGCAAGATACATGAAACACAGAGATTCAGTAATGTGTGTGACAATGTGGCAAGTTTTCTCTGAAACCAAGTCAATGTGGCAATTTCGCCAAACCACTGTAGTGTGCCATGTACAGTGAGGTTTTTTTATTTTATTTTAAGACTGGTCATCACCATTGCATGAATCAAAATGTTGAGGTTAGACTAAATTTGGGGATTCTACAGTTTTCTGAATGTATGGGGCGGCTGTAGCTCAGTAGGTAGAGCAGTCGGCCAATGATCGGAGGATTGGCGGTTCGATTCCCGCTCCTGCTGAGTTCACATGCCGGTGTGTCCTTGGGCAAGACTCTTGACCCCTTACCCACCTTGCCTCGTGTGAATGTGTATGAATGATCTTGGTGGTGGTCGGAGGGGCCGTTGGCGCAGATTGGCAGCCACGCCTCCGTCAGTCTGCCCCAGGGCAGCTGTGGCTACGGCTTACCACCACCGGTGTGAATGTGTATGAATGAATAATGGTTTCTGTTAAGCGCTTTGAGCATCACACTGTGATGGAAAGGCGCTATATAAATCCAAGCCATTATTATTATAGTATGGGCTGGATTTTTATAGCTGGGGATAATCATTGATGTTTTGGTCATTTTGGAGGAGATAAAATTCACGATTGGACTGAGGTAATAATTGCAATCACCGGACCTTCCTTGGAAGCACTGTTGTCCAGAGAAGGCTTTAGAGCCAATATTTTATACCCAAATGTAATCAGTGCATCTGAGTTAAGATAGAAGAAAGCCTTTTGCCTTCCAAACTGGGAAGAGTCCAGACATACAGGTTGGCTTTTCATGGGGAATAATTATTTGAGAGTATTAGGAAAACAATTTAACTGCGAGCCATGTGCCAGAGCCACAAATGAGCAACCACTGCAGCCAAGTTCATTTGCCAAGCACAACTAATTATAGGCTGAGTTTGGCCAACATGTTCAAATGATTTATGATAATGAGAATGAAAATAAAACTGGTACTGTCAAACACTGGATCTGACCATAGCATGTCAATTTCATCTGCTCGTTCTGTACCGTGGTTTATGAGCGATGAGAGGATATGGGGTGGGAGCGGGGTACTTTGCTTTAGCTTAGCCCTAAGAGTCACACCTTGGAGATCTACTTGAGAGTCTTGAGAGCCCTTTAAAAAGAATACAATAGAATGTGTCCCATGAGTTGTAGCATCTACCTAGTCTATCTATTAGTATTGCTCATGTCCTTCAATTAACCTCTGCCAGTGCCTGGCTGCCAGTCACACTCTGAGTTGTACAAGCACTGACAAAATACTCATGTCGATTGTCTACCAATTTGCTACCAATTGAACAGCAATAGAGAGATGGAGACAGGAGAGAAAGAGGAGGCAGTGGAGAGAGATTAATGAAAGACAATTACCAACCCAAAAAATTTAAGAGAAGAAAAAAGACAGAAAAAAGTTTCACAGAACCAGACTAGTCGCAATTTTGGTGCTGGATAGAGGTACTTGATGCTTGCTCCATTCCTGGCCTGAGCCCTTCTGTGGTGCAGATTCTGTGGGTGATGAGCAAACGTTCCTGGTGAGGACAGTGGGGCCTACACTGAAGGCAGTTCCACTGTCAAATAAATTCATCTTCGAATCTCAGCTCCTGGACCCAATCTAAATCCTTCCTCGTCCAAATGTCCAATAACCAGGCAATTTGTCAGCCGGAACTTGAAATCTTCATTCCACGTTACACGATTACAAAGTCATCTTCAAAATTGTTTTTCTTTGTGTCCAGGCGGTAAATCGTATTACCTCAGACAACAAGATGTAGGGGACATTGTGTAAGTTGTAATTGTTTTCTAGCGCATGAATATTACATTAAGTTTCAATCCCTTTCATATCATTTACATTAGTGTCTGGCACCAGAGGTAAATACATATGAACTGCTATGGCCCTGGTGCATGTTCAATCACAAATTCAGAAAATAATAATTTCACTCTGGGTCTATCCTATTACGAGAACAACTGAGCCATTAAAGCAGTTAGCATGTAGATAATGGACCATGTATTTCAGATTTGCATGGCTTGTGATCCATATAGGCTACTTATAATTATAACCGGCATCTCAGGCATAGTGGCAGTTTAACATGGAGCACCCACTGTAACATGGATTACCCACTGCTTAGCACCTGGGGCCCAAATAGGAAGTACTGCGGAGACAAACAAGGAGGCAGGGAGAGAGAAAGACATGGAGGGAAAAGAACTTGGAGTGGCCACTTTCCCCGCTGCAGAGCAATTGAAAGACAATTGCTGCCATTTTCATTCGGCCATTACAGCTAGAGTTTCCACTTCATTGTGGGGACATGTGGGGACAATGGATCAAAGCTGTGCTGCAGATTAACTGTGTAAATAACTAGGAAAAGGCTAGTGAGCAAAGGCTGGGGATGGGGCAAATCAATGGGATCAAACATGGAGGGAGACCAAGGAGGGCGGGAGCGAGGGAAGGAGTCAACGAGAAGGAAGTGGAGAGAGCTGCAGGTAATTAAGCGAGCCATCAGCTGCATGTTAAACCCACAGGAACCCTTTTCCCTTGAGGAAATGTTTGCTCAGGAGCACAGTGAGGGCTCATCCAATTGAAGTCTGCGTACAGTGTTCCCACCGGCCCAGACGAGCCCTGATTGGAAGAAGAAGAAAGGACTCTTGGCAATTGCGGGGTGTTGCTTCATCTGTTCTGATTATTTTGTCAGCCTATCTGTTCATCTTCACCTCATTTATTCACTGTAACGGACCCAAGCACATAACAGGTTACAGGTATCATTCATGCGAGCGAGGACTATATCTTCCTCTTAGGGTGGGTTCCCTACCCAGTCTCAAACCGTGAGTCATGTGCTTGCTGGCATGATGACGGTGATCGAGCCAAATCAATAGTACACACTTGGTTTGGGTGAAGGGTAGTATTTCTACCAGAGGATTGAGCTTATCCAACCACTCCAGCCCTGTTGTAAACACAGAAACATAGAGAAACACACACACACACACACCTTCCCCAAATGAAATTAATCAAAGAAGTTATACAGTCATGGGAATCAAAGTAGGCGAGGGAAATATTGGATGAAATAAAGGTAGATTGCAAGGATGAAAGCCCCCATCTTTTCACAGCTCCGCTAGTTTTCCTCCTCCTCATTTCTTTTCCTCCTACGTGCCATTTTACAGCTTCAAACAAACAAACATATAAGAAAAGTGTTAAAGTGAGGAAGGTGTCATTTGTGCGAAGCCTAGGGCGGTGGCAAAAATTCAATTGATGTGAAATTCTGTTTGAGGCCTAAGAGCAATGAGAGTGGGAAAGCTCTGCCAATTGCATTACGACCGGATCTGAGAGTGTTGGTGCAATAACGGCACGGAAGGCCGGGTCAGATTACAAGAGAACGGTAAAGGGTTTAGTGGACAAGGAAGGTCCAGAGAGAGAGAGCAAGTCAGACTGATTGAGAGGGTAAACAAAAATGATGAAAGATATTAGAGGAACGGGAAATGGAGTGAACAAGAGGTGGAGAGGAAGTTGGAAAAGTTGTGTACATGTGTTGCACGTTGAGAGACAAAGTAAGGTGGAAAATGGCATGAATCAGCAGAGAAGGCACAATTACACCAAGATGGAAAGGTAGTCACTAGAGGGTGTGGCTCAAGAACATAGGTGTCAGAGAGAGAGAAAGTCTGGTAGGCTACATAAAACAGAATCCCAAGAAAATGATATGTCAGCGTCATATTTCATGGACATTTATTTATTGAATATTGAAGATATTGACAGGCGCACACAGAGAAAGTTAGAGGCAACTGCTTAGTAATGCAAGGAGACTGCAGTCTGAACGAGCTGTACTGTACAAGGACCTTGAGAGGACAGAATAGCTCCAACAAGAAGGTGAATCAGCCTCACCTATGCATCCCTCTAGGATGACTCTGGCTTCTTAATAGCTTCCTGATGTCTGGCCTTGCTGCCTGGCTGTCTGCTCTCTGACTGTCCCTGACAGTGGAAGTGTCTGAGTGCCACTCACTCAGTGTCCTTGCGTCTGCCAGGGCGCGACACACACTCATCGATACGTGAAAGATACACCCTCGCTAACGGTGGGGGCTAAAATTGAACTGATTTAATCAAGGCGCTCGATACTCACCTCACCTTCTGCCAAATGACAATGTGATTGAGGACATTAAATAGCAATAACAGAGTGCCACCATGTGAAGATGAACTCCCAGACTCCCCGTTTTCAAATTGGCATCCTCATCCTTTAGGAGTTGGAGAGATGGGAGAGCAATGCTGTGCCTTTGTTTTTGTCCTAGAGACGTCAAATACTTGTACCCATCGTGTGGAAAAACATCATCTATCTTTTTCGTGTTTTGATATACAGTATGATTCCTTTGAAGACCCTGTCCTCTCAGCTGTTGCTGTGGTAGTTGGTTTGTTTTCAGAAATAAGAAATTCAGTTGTCCTTCAGGTAAACAATCTTTATAATTAGCATGTCCTTGCAATTAATGACAATGTTTTACCATTACAGCATATAGAAGAAGTATTTACGTTTTTGTTGACAATGGAAAAGTTTCAAAATGAAAGTCTAGTTGTCTTCTTGTTCCACCTTTCCCACCTGGGCCTTTACCTACATTGGTTGCTTCGAGGATCTAAGCGTATTCCCTCAGCATCACTGATTCCCCCCTCCTATTTCACAACAACTTCCTCCCGCCCAGGATGTTGTTTTCTGGGAGACGGCTATTATAGGTTGTTTGGTGCTGACCCATGGGGTTGTGTGGTCTCTCATGCTCCCAGCTCCTAGCCAAAGTGATTCCGACAGACACATTAAAATGCAAATTCTTGCCTGTGCACTCATTGCCATTTGTCACTTCCCTTCTCCTTGTGTGGCGTGTTGAGGGGAAAAGAATTAGAGCGCTGGCCCTGGGGTTGAATATTCAAATGGCCACCTGATTTCCCTGAGCAGTACCAGCCAGGTTGCCATTTATATAGCTCCCTCTCCCCATTTACTGCCCATCAACATTGACTGTGTGAACCACAACTATCCACCAGGCCCTTCATGGAGGGATAACTCTGGCTGTGTGAGACACACACTCAAATAGTGAACTATTCACTTCCACCAGCCACATTTGGCTTCTAGTATATGAGGAGGCCCCATCCACATCCCACCTCCTGACAGCCAAGAGGGCATGAAGAAGTCATCCTGCTGTGGAAAACAGCAGCTCATTACTACTACTGTATCTCTGTGCTTGTTGGTTGAGGTCAATGCCTTCATGTAGCACTGGAGGGGTTGCTGGGTTTGACTGGCCAATTAACTATAATTAGTATATTATGCTATATATGAGCATGATAGGATAATATAGGTGACTGAGCCTATAATTAAGTGAAGTTCACAACTGTAGCCCCTGTGCTGCATGGGAGAAGGATGGTGGCTGAAACTCTCTCCTTGAAAGCACAAAAAATGCATATTGCTGGCTGTGATGTAGGTCAGACTGATTGATTGATTCTTATTTGGTTTAAAAGTACAAGAAACGTCACGAGATGCAGGACAACCCAGACGAAAACATTTCTCCAACATGGCCCTTTGTGTCGGGACCAGCCATTAAATGATAAGCACAGTTGTACAAAGGCGTGAGGCGTACTGGCACGAGCCGGTAGAGAAGGTGGCGACATACTCATAGCTTTGATGTTAAGAAATTTACAAAAATAATGTTCCCCCCGCAAGGCTGTCTTCATTATGCCTGGCTCTTCTGATGGCTGCCCTCTTCTCCAGTGTGCGCGGGCTGAATGGCTAATTACCTGGATAAGGTGCGTGGGGAGCAGTCGACCACAGCAGCAACCTGTCGGCTGGAGTACCTCCAAATGACAAACGCCCGCGGGGCTGCGCTGCCTGTTTTTTCCACTCTGTCGCCTTGCACCACACCTCGGCATGGCAGCGTCAACCTGGGGAGCAACTGTTGTCTTTACTAATTTGCCCGAAATAGCTGCCTGCCTCGGGCTCTTCCATGGTGCCAGTGCCAGTGAGGAGCATCTGTTTTGAACTGCAGGGGCGATCGTAATCACACTGCGTGGTGGCTCTGGGCGTTTGCACAGCTCCCAGCTAATAATACTGTACATCTGGCTGTTTCTGACATTCAACACATCCTGAAAAGACTCCTCATAACACCCAGGGAATCAGAGGGGGAAAAAACAAAATGTGTTTTTACATACTGCTGCCCTGCAAAGCAACTTTAACCTCTCACCCTCTGCTGTGGCCAGGGTATTTATGGTCATCCATAAATAATAATGTGGCCTGGGTATTGATTGACCAGAAGTCATGAAATATTAAACCATATTTAAAGCCCTGAATTAAACTTGGGTTGGAGTACAAATGCTCTAAACAGAAAAAGACTGTTTATACGTGCGTGCGTGTGTGTGTGTGTGTGTGTGTGTGTGTGTGTGTGTGTTGTGTGCTCGTGTGTGCATACGCATTTTTGTTCGCGTTGCTGTGTGTATCTGTCAAGGAGAGGAAACTGTGCAAAGGTTGCAGAGTGCAAGGGAGACGAAGAGCAGGGAGTAAACTCTGAAGCAGCTGTTTTGCTTGACGTGTGACTGGCTGCTAAACCTTAGGAAATCAGTACCGTTCCTCAGTTTGCATGGTGTTTTGCTGATTGCTAGCAGGTCAGAGTGTGGCTCAAATACAGTAATTAGCACCTATAGAGAAAAAGCTACTCTCACTTTTCAACAGCTCTCTTGATTTCTTTACTTCTAAGGCAGGAGTATAGAGCTAGTGTTACTGAAATATTACAGGTTCAGCTCAAAAGCCTGCTATAGGCTTACTTGTGGAAGTATTCTCAATATTTGGTCATGTGTTAAGTTTACTGTGAGTCCTGTAGGATATTCCCTTCTCTTATATAACCTGATGAATACAAGCAAATGCCATTTTACTGAAATGAGAAGAAAGGCATTTTGGGGTGTTGCACTGTACAGACTAAAGCCTCTTTTGGTCAGCTAAGAGGAAAACAAGGTGGTCGGTTTTAAATCTAACTTTTGAAGGTCCTATGATGCTATCAAAGTACTGCTTTATTGTTTTGCAGTGAACCCTCATAGTATAATGTGAGGTAGCTCTCAGATGAACTGTAACAGCATTGAAACAAAATTACCCAACCATTATGTCTACCAAAAATCGTATTAAAAAGATCATTTCAGGTCGGTCGGTCGGGACAACATCAGCACTTCAGAGAGAGAGAATGATTTGGAGTGTGTTTTTAAGTGTGTACGTGTGTGTATGTGTCTGAAATAACTTGGCTGGCCTCTGCCCTTGAGACCCTCACCTCATCACACACACACACACACACGCACACACGGGCCAGACTGGGCGTCCAGCTGAGAGGCCATGGTGAGGTGACAGTGGAGGGATTTTGGAAGCAGGTTGATGGTGGGGGGAGTGTGGCTTAATGTGGCATCTGCCACACAACAGTGTGTTCCAGCTGGAACGGAGCGCTCCGGGTCACTGGGACTCGGTGTAAAATATACTGTGGAAAAGGTCACTTTCCACAGCTCCACTGAGCCAGGCCACGATCCAGCCTGCAGTGAGAGACGACTTCCAGAGAGACGACTACAAACACAAATAACACCATGCCACAAAGTCTCCCCGGTAATAATGCACATCAGGCAACAACAGAAAAGACGCCACAAATGGACTGGATATGAAGACACATAAACACACCAACAGATAATGTATGCATTCCTGCGTGGAACAACACAAATCAGTGCAGGCAGGGGACGTTTCAGAATTCAGTTTTCAAAGATCTCCCCATCAAAGGCTGGAGACGGGCTGCCATCATTAATCCTCATGGTCTTTTCATACATAGCGGTGGCATTTTATTGACAGTCAAATGATCCCATGCTACTATTCATCACAAAGATCAGTTGCCTAATAGCTTAGAACCACATTTCCATTGAGAATTAATTGCTCAAAAGTAATTTCCCTCATTTCTTGAAAAATGCCCAGTGGCTTGCATCTTGTCAATTGTCTTGCGCCATCATTGGTTTTATTAGCAACTTTTTACTTCCCGGGTATTATTGTGGAATTTGCATGCCTCATAATATATTCAATATAACTTACCTACTGGATTCACTTACTTGTCATTACCTCCGTTCTTCTCCTTTGACCTAACTTGAGAATTAATTTGTGTGAAACTTGAAATGTGAATGCTGTGAAGCACAGTCTAATGGGCTATCTAATCTTGCATTATTAATGCATCAACCATTGAATACAAAACATTTGTCACAGCTATCTCACCAGTCTGGTCATTGGTTTCATTTACCAAGTAATCAAGCATTGTGTTCTTATTTTGAAGGGTGAGGTGGGGGGTGGTTAACATTTCATTCAGTCTAGGTAGGTAGATTTTATGCTATTTTCTTAGAATACTCATTTGGGATATTATTATTTTTTTAGCTTCACAGTTACATAATGCTTATATTGCCATATAAGGTGGCTCACAATTCAAAATAAAAAGTAAAAGTGATGTTTCTGCAGAGGTAATAATCTCGACTACCTTTATAACCATTCCGCAAAGATGTCATTCCTCCAACAGGCTGAGACCTCGGGGGAAATGGTAAAGAAGAGTTCACAGACTTATTTACCTTTTTCAAGATCCTTTGCTCAGAACAATACAGATGAAGGCATAATAAAGAACAAGGTGATAAGGAAGAAGTAGAACGCTTATATCGATTTTCCATTAAAAAGTGTGGATTTTTATTAAGCATGCTACTGTCTGGATCAGTCCTGAGTCCAATAGTTTCAAATCATTCTTAGTGTTTGCTTTATGCTACTTGCTGTACCTGTTCGATGGGTTTAACTACATCATATCAATTCAATGCAACCATCTGGCACCAAAGTAATTTGCAATCACCAAATTTGATCCATATCTGCTCTGGATAGAAACATCACCAGACAGTTTGAACATTTAATTTCAAAATAATAGCTTTGACACTGATATTGAAAAGTAGATCGTCTGCAGTTATGGTCTATATCGTAGACAGCTGCCCTAGAAGTGAAAATAAACTAGTATCACAATTTAAATATCCCCAAAAACAAACAAACAGAAAAATATGGACTGAGCAAAAAGTTGCGTTCTTGTTTCACGTAACTGATGGATGGACATTTTGGACCGGGTGGAGAGAGGCAAATCAAATCAAAGGAGCAAAAAATTGACAAACAAACTATGTTATTGTTGCTATGCTGTGGGCCTCTCACTGAACTTGACTATAATCAGATTTCACGTAAAGTAGAAATCATCTTCAAAGGGGGTTGGACACACACACACACACACACACACACACACACACACACACACACACACACACACACACAGACTTCTGATGGGAATCACTCTGATTTTGCTTGGCAGTTTCAACCGGAACAGCCAGCCTCTATATCAAAAGAACAAGTGATCTTGGATGAGGGGAGTTTGTGCAACCACCATGTTGATGCAATCTAAATTGCTTTTTGATTTACACATTTATAAGATAAAGTGTGTTTTCGATGCATCCTGTAGCCTTTCCAAGGCACTAAATTGTGTAGCCAGGAGAAAGCTGCCTGACTTTTCCCAGAAGATACTGACTGAATACTAAAAGGACCTGGTTGCATTGTTGTTCCTTTTATATTGTTTGTAATGTATGCTGGTTTGTTGTCACTGTGTCAAGATTTGACTTTGATGGTGCTGCAGTATGCATGTGTACATCTGTGTATATCATGAATGGGAGAGGCCATGGGAGACCATACAGAATTGATAATAAGGACCACACACTGGGTCCTGTAGCCAGAGTCTCTGGGTTCATCTGTCTGAATATATCTGAAGAAACTGCCCACATTTCTCATTCATGTAGTCTATCTGACAGCTCTCCTTTCGCTATCACTGGACCTCCACCTCTCTTTGACTAGCCATCTTTATTTAACACTCATCCACACCACCCGAATTGGGTTGGAAATTGAAAAAAAAGTAATAAAAATGAGTGTAAAATCTGGTTTAGGTATTCAAATCAAAATGTGCATGCGTGTTGAGAATAATATCAGGAAGGTGGGTGTAATGAGTCAGTGCCAGACAATGTGTAACCTTCCTTCCCTTCAGGCACTACCTCGTCCAGATAGACTCCCACTTGATCCTCAACAGAATCTTAAACACCCTGTTTTGAATAGAAAGCCTCCTTGCTTTGTCTCTCTCTGTCTCTTTTTCTTAATTTGAAGTGAAGTCATGCATATGATAGTCGATGTACAATGATAAGGTTTTTCTTTGTTGTTGTTCGTTACCACAATATGAATTCCTTCATCTCCTCACTATAATGGATTTATTCATACAAATATGTCTCAGTGAGATTTGTATTTCTTTCAAGAGAGACCAATTTAACGATTTAAACATTTATCACACAATACAGAGTGCAGACACATCATACATGGAACAAGCATACCACAAAGACACCGATGCAAGAGTGACTTACGTTAAAATTTTAAAGCAGTTCCCTATCTGGGAATGTCCACATT
Source organism: Rondeletia loricata (assembly GCA_900302605.1). Lineage (NCBI taxonomy): Eukaryota > Metazoa > Chordata > Actinopteri > Beryciformes > Rondeletiidae > Rondeletia > Rondeletia loricata. Next base: position 10,975 of record OMLI01094269.1, read on the forward strand.
CAAATCCTTGAATTTATGGACTATATCTGATTTAGATAATTTCCTTATCAGTGCTAAACAAATAAATAGTGATCATAAAGACACCAGACCTTCGACAATATACAGTAAAATGTTAGAAGCCCATTGTGTTTTACACTTCATTTAGTCTACAAATATATAATTATAATCTCCTTAAATGATCTGACTGACAAGCTCCATTTCAACAAGAAAATTGGCATTACAATTTACAGTGGTGCAATAATAATAATATTAATTATAAAATGTCGCAACAAAGATTGTCAAGTACAGTTACAATTTATACAGAAAACTGAACGTGAAGCGGTAAGATGTCATGTTAGCGTCACATAGGGTACAGTGAATAAAGGACGGCATCACAACCCTTTTTCAACTATATGCTGCCAGTCATGACAACTGACTTTCAGAAAATAGCTGCAATCCACTGCCATCTATTCTCGAGAACAAAGACTGAGAAGAAACACAGGAAAACAGGTAGGGATTTGTTTTTCCTTCTGGAAAAAAAATTCTACAGTGTATTGCTATAACCCAGAATGCTCTTGGGGATTGTATGTTTTTTTTTCCTCATCAGGCGCTCATGGAGGAAGATTGAGTGAAAGCCCTTCTCGCTTCTGGAATAAGCCTTGGGTGAAACATCCCCCTTTTAGGTGCCCTTTTATACTGCCGGTCCTAATGGCAGTGAATTACGCTGACAAAGTGCTGCAAAAGCCGTCAGCCAAAAGACAAGACTAGTTCAAGCCCCCACAAAGTTTCAGGAAAACAGAAGAGAACATTGGATACCCCTTCCACATACCTCGGGTGAGGAACAAAGCTGGGCCTTGAAGTTGGTCTTGGCTACGAAAATGTGGTGAAAGCAGCCTGGCTAATCCTGCGGAGAGCCATTGTGACGCTAATGATACGTTGTGTGTATTTCTTCCGTCTGCTCCTCCTGACCCTGACTCTCTGATCAGGCTTTGAGGAAGCTGAGGATTACATTGGCTTTGTTTGTTTGCTGGAAGAGGAGAATACAAGACACAGAAACCTTGTTCTTGGAGAGAAGCAGAAAAGGGTTTTTTCTAGTGCGAGCTGCCAAAATGGAGTGACCTTCCCTATTGTACATAAGAGTAAATATAGATTTTTCATCACCTATCCCATTTTACTATTTGGCAAAATTGTCTGCACCATGGTGATGTATCCATCCTCAAACAGCACATTGTTTGAGTGTCCACATGTTCAATTTACACATTATTTAAGTGCATCTAATGTATTATACCGAGGAGTCTACTCATGCTATACTATCCCTCTGCTCAGCCAGTGTGCAATCCTGTTGGTTTTGTTTTTATTGAGGCATCATACTACACTCCAAGAGCTCTTTTGCCTTGGGACTATAATCAGGCCTGACACAAGGTGAGTAGCACACATCCACAATCTCTCTAAGTGTGTATCACTGGCTAGAGTCATGTTTGAAATGCATCCCAGCTTCCCATCCATCTCAGTTTTAAGACGTCTCCATGGAGATGATTGACGACTCTAAAACAGCGCTCTGGGAAAAGGCCCCTGGTGGACAGATGAGATCACAAATCTCATCTCTGTCTCATTCTCTCTCTCTCTCTCTCTCTCTCTCTCTCTCTCTCTCTCTCCCTCTCCCCCCCTCCCCCCCCCCCCTCTCTCTCTCTCACACACACACACACACCTCTCTCCTCTCTCTCCTCCCTCTCTCTCTCCCTCCCATCTCTCTA
>OMLI01094271.1:0-14842 GCA_900302605.1 Rondeletia loricata
AGCCGGACAGGCGACCCGGCGACAGGTCATCCGCAAAGCCTCGGTCATCCTGGGGCGCAACGAGTTCCGGGAGATCACTCTGCGGGTCCACGACGGGAAAGCTGTGCCCCAAAGCTACACACTGAAAGAGTTCAAGCTTTTCACCAAGTTCGCCAGAGATGGGAAGTGCACCGTCAAAGTGCTCCCGGAAAACACGCAGGTGCTCATCTCCGACTGCCCGCCGGACCGGCTGAGCCTCTTCCTCCAAACCCTGAGCATCAAACACCAAGCCTGGCAGACCGGAAAGCCCCTGACTGACCGAGAGAAGCTCAAGGCGGCTCTGCCCCGCAGCTTCGAGTCCATCAGCCCTCTGCAGCAGAAGGATGTGCAGAAGGCCAATGAGCTGAGGTGTAAAGCGCCTGCCAAAGGGCTGGCAGACCGGACCAATAGGATGGCTGAGGCAGGAAAAGGACAACAGGTCAAAAGGTCAAGGAGCGACTGTAATTTCAGCCCAGTGAGTTGTGAACACACACACACACACACACACACACAGAGAGCATCTGAACAGCACTAATATTCTTTATATACATTGTGAGTGTGCTTTCTCTGCAAAATCCTTTCAGGTGAAGGCCAACCCGAGCAAGAAGCCTGTGCTGTTTCTGCCAGCGGCACGCAAGCTGAACAAAGAGCAGGCTGCTGTCCTCAGTGCCGTGTTGAGCGGGAAGAACGTCTTCTTCACAGGAAGTGCAGGTATGAAGTGTGTGTGTGAGGCTGCACAGAACATTTAACATGATCGATCAGATGGTGTAAGTTCACAGGAGGCCCACGTTCAGTTTTCGTAACACGTTTGTGAGATCCTGATACCTGATGAAGATTCACTTGTTTATTAAATTATTTTTAGAAGACCCTCTTTCTTTTAGTAATCATTCAGTGTGTTGGACTTTTCTTCATACATCTGCTCAAACTATAGTAAACCATTCTCCTGCCTGTAGTGTATTTATGGTCTCCTACCAGTAACAAGGATTTATAATCATCATTTGCATGTGGTGTTGTGTTCAGGTACAGGGAAGTCCTTCCTACTGAAGAGAATTGTGGGGTCTCTTCCTCCAAAGAGCACCTATGCCACAGCCAGCACAGGAGTGGCCGCATGTCACATCGGAGGAACAACGTTACACAACTTTGCCGGTCAGTCATTGCGCCTCTGAAGAGATGAGTGACGTGAGTGTGTTTGTGTATGTAGCTCAGCGTTAAGATTACAGTTTTTCTCAGTTGCTTAAACACAATTCCTGAAACACTAAACACATTCTCAAAACTGTAAGCACAAACCCCACAACATTAACTCATTTGTTCAAAACACTATCATTTTTGATTGCTTTAACACAAAATGCTAATGTAAAGCACATTTCTGCCAACTAGTAAACACAAATATCAGTAACTTGACAAAAAAATAAATTAAGTCCCTAATCAAAATGGATTATGCCATTTCCCATTTGAATGCCATCACTCCCACATCTATTTATACATATGTTCATTGTGCAAATCAACCAATACACTGGCACTCAGGATCTCCTTATGAAAACAGGTCTATATGTATGGCTCCCTTATAAAAATAGAAATGTCTGCAATTTATCCAAAATTCAGGCAAATCTTGTATCCAAAAATTAGTTAATTTTCTCACATCTCAAAGCAACCAATCACACATGCTGTGCACTTTACATAGAGTTTAGCAACAGGTGCAATTCTCCAACAGTTAGATCAGAACACTGCTAAGCTACTAGAGCATTTGTTCTGGTTTTACTACAGTAAAGATATTTTGTCAAACTTGTGAATACATATTTTTGTTGAGAATTCTTGCGTGGCATAATCTTTTGACTGCAACACTATTTACCTAGTGAAGGTAAAGGAACATGCATTCAGGGTTGACCGGATCATTTTGACGCAGATACTTAGTATATTGTGAGCCTTTGTTTTTGCACTGATTTGGTGTAACTGTTGTACTCATTGACATAATAGTTAAATTTTGAAACATGAGTTAAACATTTTGAGGGTGTTAGGGCCTATTGCAGGTGAAACATAGTGTTGTGGTGAACACTTTTACTGTTGTGGGGTTTGTGCTTACAGTTTTGAGAATGTGTTTAGTGTTTCAGGAATTGTGTTTAAGCAATTGAGAAAAACTGTAAGATCAACTTTATTATCCCTCGGGGGGGAAATTGTCTTGGGTGGAGTGCGCCACGCAGTTAAAAACAATACAGTACACAAAGACAGAAAATGTTACACAGTTCAAGATAGAGGAATACAGACAAGAGCAATACAGACAAAAAGAACAATACAGACAACAATAATGGCAATCCAAAGTGCTTCTGTGTGCAGTGCAATGCAAGACCGTAGTCTGTCTTGGTGACTGTTATTTCAGCTCCTCCCGTTGTTTAGTGCTATAGAGATGGGGATGAAGGATAGTTTGTATCGATTCCGTCTATCCCGTGGGACTCTAGTCTGTACCTTCTTCCTGATGGTAAGAGCTGGTACTCGCCGTGACGAATCGGACGCTGTCTTCTGAGCTAGTCTGTTTACAGACTGAGTGGAGGGAGGGGTACTGGCGGTGTGTGTTATTTTTCCTGTGTCCCCTCTGCCTTTCTTTCTATACCCATGTCTTTCTCTTTCCATGCTCCTCACCCTCGCTGTCTCAGGTATCGGCTCGGGCTCTGCCCCACTGGAGCAGTGTATAGAGTTGGCTCAGAGGCCTGGTGTGCTGCAGCACTGGACCAGCTGTCGCCACCTCATCATCGATGAGGTCTCCATGGTGGAGGCCCAGTTCTTTGACAAGCTGGAGTCCATAGCCAGGTGAGATACGATTCATAGCAGCACAGCAAACATGTCACGGACGGCGACATGCAGGAGGCGGCCGAGTTCAACGTCAACCCAAACAAACCCAACCCCTGAAACTGCATTTAGACCGCACAAACCTTAATCACTCCAGTGAAACAAATGCAGATATGTCTTTTTAACTGGGGTGCTTGCTCCTGTATCTGGGGAGGGCCACTCTGCCTGTTTAACATTAATAACCCTACAGGCAGGTGGGTGTACGCTAATGCGGCTGACTGTTCAATTATATTCATGAGACTTATGTACGGTCTCAGTGAATGAGTGGAAGTAAGTGATAAATTGTCTTCAGCAGTGCATAATGATGCTGAAAATTAATGTGTGTTCTTTCAGATATTAGTTCATATCTTGGTTAAGGGCATAATCGGGATACGGTGCATCTTCATTTCTCAGTTCCAATCAGCCCTGTATACATGAATTCACAGAACATAATGAATATTGCCATAGAAACGGAAGTAATAATCTGTGACATTTTCATATAGATAAATGTCTGTTTTGCTACTCTTTGTCAGATTGACATAATGATTAATGATTCAGCCTATAGCCAGTTCATGAAAGCTTTTACATTTGCTGTTCTGAACACGCAGTGTCAGGTAGGTCTTTCCTGGGGGAAATCCTCTGCCACACAGGAAGTGATGCGTTTTACGTTACCGGAAGCAGCATCAGTACTCATGAACTGAATGCTATGAGAATTAGAAAATATTTAGAAAAGAGAAACGCAGACAACACAGTTCAACACTTAAGTTCATTCTTGTTCTACAAAGAGATTTGGCAGAAGTTACAATCACTATACATCTTCAGTCACATACCTTTGACACTGTACACTGTTCTAGGTCGGTGAAGAGGTCTACTGAGCCATTTGGAGGCATCCAGCTGATCGTATGTGGCGACTTCCTCCAGCTGCCTCCTGTGTCCAAGGGGAAGGATAAGGCCAGCTTCTGCTTCCAGGTCAGACCATCCTGGATCCCAGCACTTACCATGTGTTCATGTCATTGCCGTAGTTGTATTATGTGTCAAATAGTCATTAGGCTGAGCGTGATTTATATACCCAGAGGAAGAGCTGAGTGTAATCATTATACCTGTGTGTAGACCCCTCTGAGTCACATCAACCTGGCATGAATCGTCCATTTCTCCTACGATCTAATGCCCTCAAACTTACTTAAAGTCAGTATGAGCTCTACAGATTCCCAACGTAATCCCCAAAGGTTATCAAACGGACACAAATGAAAATGTTTCCTCCATGGACCCTGCAGGCCAGGAGTTGGCGTAAGGTCATCCAGGTTAACATGGAGCTAACGGAAGTGCGGCGGCAGACGGACCAGTCCTTCATCTCCCTCCTGCAGGCAGTGAGGGTGGGCAGGTAATGAGCACTGTCCAAATTATATCCAAGATATATAGTCATACACCTATGTGATTCCAGTGCACACACATTTTTCTTTATATTATACCTAATGTATAATGTGGTATCCATTAATTATGCCCTTTACATATATACAGATTTATTTAGAGCCATCACAGGTACAGATCACTGTCAGCAGAGTGTTATGGTATGGATGTAGTAACAAAGATAGTATCTCATTAACACCATTCAGAGTCACAGAAGAAATCACAGCCACGCTGATGGAAAGCGCCTACCATCAGATCGAGAGGGACGGTATTCTAGCGACCAGGCTGTGCACACACAAGGTCGACGTGGAGCTCACAAACGAGAACAAACTCCAGCAGTTGCCAGGTTTGAGTGCTGTTGATCATCCTTCCACCAGGTGTTAGCTTTGTCTATGTGGCTTGGAGCAAGGTGAAAACAGGCTGCATTGTTGGAGAGGCGTTAACACACCCAGCTAGGAACCATTTGTGTTCAGACCCTCGTTATTTCCTGTTGTTTTTCAAAACCCTGACTTTCTCAGAAGTCTCTGCTGAGTGTGTTTGACTCAAGCTTTATCTCTAAACTGTTTTTTTGCGGGCAGTTGGGAAGACATCTTAAGGTGGGGTGGACAGAGACTCGTGCAAAGGGCACCTAAAATATTTTGGATGAGGAACAGAATGCTGATTGGAGTGCCTTCACTATGATATTAACTATTCACCTGTTTCATGACCTGAACTCTCCCTCTGTCCCCCAGGGTCAGTGCGTGTGTTTGAGGCGGTGGACAGTGACCCGGCCCTGGTAAAGACTATAGATGCTCAAAGCCCCGTCTGCAGACTACTCCAACTCAAAGTGGGAGCTCAGGTAGGTGTGTGTGTGTGATGGTGAGTGCAGAGTGATGTCTTTTGTGCGAATATGAACATTTTCACACCGTCTCTACCCACTACAATTTAGCGCACAATATGTGACAAGATGATAAGATTACTGTAGTCAGTAGGCATTGGAGTTAAGAGACGCTTTGACATTTGTGGCTCTGCTTGTACCCTAAGGTCATGCTTACAAAGAACCTGGATGTCCAGCGAGGTTTGGTGAACGGAGCTCGGGGGGTCGTGGTGGACTTTGAGCCTGGAAAACGAGGTCCGTATTTGATCATCTTAAAACGCGTCAGATTCTGCTCCGAAACGCTCACCTGCAGAATTCCTGCACAGCATGTATTTGTAGTTCTGAATTTAGCCCAAGTGACGAGAGAATTGTGGAGGATTTCTTTATTGATTAAAGTGGTAATTTTTGAGTTTGCCGTTGTGCCACATCATTCGGTGATAGTGTATTTTAATGAAAATGTCACAGATTATGACTAAGTAATGCAGTAGCGGTAACTTCCTGTCCACATATACACTGACTCACTCCCTCTTTCCTCAGGGCTCCCACATGTGCGTTTCCTGTGCGGAGTCACAGAAGTGCTGAAGCCGGAGCGCTGGATGTTTAAGTCCGGGGGCGGGCTCTATCTGAGCCGACAGCAGCTGCCACTCAAACTGGCCTGGGCCATCTCCATCCACAAGAGCCAGGTGAGCAAAGGTTCAGTGACAACCACACAGTTTATGGTTACATTGAAAATGATAGGGGCAAGCACACACACACACACTGGACAGAGACATTTTTCTATAGTTGGTCAGCCTCAATGGGTTGCTGTACCAAATATGATGACCATATTATCTCTTCGTAGATGGCTTTTATCAAAGATGGCCATGAGACGCTGATGTTAGTGTTAGCTTTGAATGAATGACTCGCATGATGAATGACCATTTTGATTTAATTGACCACAAACTCATTTATGTTTCTCAATCTTTCATGATGATTCATCCCCAGAGAGCTAAAAATGCAATTTTGATTGCAGTGTCTGATTTCATTCGCCGCTGGTCTTTAAGTTCAATCAGTCTTAGCTCTGTACGCATTATTACTTATCATCCAAGGTTAAGATCAACAGGAAGGAAGATGAGAGCGGTCTCTGCTACACTGAATCCAGACTGCATTCCCTTTTACTTGAGGAAAAGTCTCTAGGAATTTGTTAGTATTATTCTATCATTGTTGAATATGGTTTCAAATTGATTTATTTCTGACGCCAACACATTAGTGGGAACATTACTTGCAAGCAAGAGCTCCTTGTGTTTTTTTGTTAAGGAGGTGCACTGCTCAATATGCGCTCTGCTATTTTTACTGCTACTTTCCCAGGTCTGCCTTTCACTGTGATGGATGGATATTGGATACTCCCACTCCTCTGTGCCATGTACCAGAGTGAGAGCATGTTGATCTCTGGGTTACCAGTGAACAGATTGCTCTTGGCTGGTATTTAACAAGCGTTGCAGAGTCTGTACTGATCCACAGTCAGTTTTGCCTTTCACATGTTAATGAGGGAAATGGCCATGGGGGCCTGGTCAGTGACCCTAAACCAGAGGATTGATAAATCTGCTCTGGTGGTGTTAAATCTGCAATCACTCTGCTGTCTCACCGGCAGCTCCCATTCTGCTCTCACAGCAACTCTTATATCCTGAACTCCGTCCCTGGAATTGGTTGGACAGGGAAACTGGGCCCTCTGGGTAATTGAGTTCATTGGTCATGACCAAAATGTCACCCATGTTTGATCTACAGCAGAGGAACAAACGGAGGCAGGTTGACTTAAGATGCGAATCCCACATTTACATCCCTTCAAAAAAAAAAAAAAATGAGAGGCTGTAAAAAAACAATTCAAAGGCTTTACATCAATGGAGGGCATCATTGCCCAGACTGTTTCTAATCTTGAAATATACTGTACCTGTACTGCAATTTGGCCAAACACACCACTCACCTATCAGTAAATCCTGTCAACTCTGATGCAGCTGCAGCAATGATCTCTTCCTCTTGTGCAAGACATGTACAAACAGTTTCATCTTTTGTTTGATACAGGTGACCTGTTCTTGCTATAGCTCACATGAGTAGCTCACTGGCCTTCCAGCAGGGTAGGATCATGAAAAGCATTTTTGATATATTAATAGGCTGTGCATTAATCCTGCAGGTAGGAGTTCCTGTTTGTTTTCGAACACATTTGCTGCAAAATAATGGAACATCCATCCATCAACACATGCTGGCTGCTTTAGAGTAATGGAGAACGGCAGTGGACTGTGGGCTGTCCAGATGCTTCTGCCTGCCAGTATGTTTGTCATCATACTCTCTAGCTAGTTTAAGTGTTTTTCTGTCTTTTATTTCAGGGAATGACACTGGACTGTGTGGAAATCTCCCTGGCGCGTGTGTTTGAGAGCGGCCAGGCTTATGTGGCCTTGTCTCGAGCCAGGAGCCTGGAGGGTCTGAGGGTCATGGACTTTGACCCCCGTGTGGTCCGGGCTGACCCGGATGTTCTCCTTTTCTACAAGAAACTGAGGAAAGAGCGGCTGCTCATGCAGGTGAGTGCAGATCGTGAGACTATACGGAATAAAGCCTTCCGATGCTTGTTATCCTCAATGACATTGTTATAACCTGTGGACACTAGTTGTTATTGAAAAACGTAAAGCACATTGTATTCAATCCTGTAAAATAACTTTCTCTTTCTCTGCCGCTCTCTGTAGGCATCCATGGACGAGTTTGTTGGCAAAAGCAACAAGGAAAACCGTTGGTGATGAGAATCCCTCTACACCTCTGTGACGTTGTGCACCATGTGCATGAGTATCTGCATGAATCATCCACACTGTAATAACATTTGATCTATTGTTTCATTTCACACTGTGTGAACTGTGAGACAATGTGGTTTCTGAAATCACTCAGTATCCACAGTGTCGTCCCTGAACAGGCGTTCTTGGAATCACACTGCCACCGTCTGTTCATTAGTGCAACTTTTTTTTTAAGCGCTTATTTTTATATTAACGTGATTTTATTTATTATCATGATTGTTTGGATGCATTTTCACTCAAATAAACGTACTTTCACTGTAGAGAAATCTTGTCTTATTAACCTTCTGAGGAGTGCCCTGCCATAACTGACCATTGGTAAAGTTTAGAGATGCAAGACTAGAACAAGAGGAAAAGAGCTGAGTACTACTGTGTTCTTGGTTTTACAATTCTTTGAGGGGGGAATGAAACCCAACACTGCTGCAATTAATACAATAATTCAAAGTACTCATTTTAAGCCTACAGATGGCAAGCTTTCTATTTGTTTCACCCGATTTTTAAGAAGACTTGACCCAAACCTTGAATTTTCCATGTATCAAAATGCCTAGCTGTGTGAGGAAAGGCAATCACTAACTGTAGGGCATGATGTCCCAAAATGGGTCACAAGCCTGCTTCTGATAACAAAACTCACGCTGAAACTACATTTCATGTTGAATCCTGGGTGGAAAAGGTCCAACAATCACCTCTCTGCAGAGTACATGGCTGTCGGTATACGTTTGCATACGTGGTTTTGCACACACGTATTGGAAAGATGACCCAGAAGACAAAAGACAGCCTTCAGTGCTTTGGGAGTTTAATAGGGTGAATCCTGAGTAGACATATCTGCCAGGCAATCATTTCTACTTGAATCGTTTCTACTTGTACCACAGAAAAATCAAAAGCATTCAAGCGGATGCAACTCAGAAAAACGGGAAACCAAAAGTCCCAGCTTTATTGCCCAGTAACAATGGTTATTACATGACCAAAACTGAAGTACACTCTCCATTATTGGAATGGCATACTGAGCTTTGCATATGAATTGAGCACCTTGTGAAATTAGCAGTGACTCACAATTTACATACTGCTTCTGACACAATATATGCACTGTATACAGAAAAAGTGTATTTAGTCCAGGAACCCATGAGAGACAACTGAACAAGAGTTGTAATGTATTCACATTAATACACAGAAGAACAATAACTGAGATTTCAAGCCTTTCCTGATAGTGTAATTGTACAATTCTAGCATTTAAATAGATTCCATAGCTGCAACACTTGGGCAGGCAGTTCATTTCACGTTGTGGAACACCTTGTGTGCTACCTGTAAAGAGAAGGAGTGAAACAATTAGGAGTAGGGCTGCAACTAACTATTCTTTTCAATATCTATTAATCTAGCTATTATTTCATTTATTATTTCAATCATTTCATCTATAAAATGTCAAAAATGCCAAATGCCCATCACAAGTTACCAAAGCCCAAAGTGATGTCTTAAAAATGCTTACTTAGTCTGACCAGCAGTCAGAAACCCCCAAATTATTCATTTTATAATGATATGAAACAGAGAAAAGCAAGCAAATCTTAGTGTTTGTGATCTGAAAGCAGATCGTCTGTTCCTCTCAGCCTTCCGTTTCTCCTTCCTCCTCTGCTTCCATCACCCTCTTTGTCACTCACACACACACACACACTTACACAATGGTCCCGTGCATGCAGGAAGTCGAACAGTTCTTCCGTGCAGTCCTCCTCGGTGTTGGACCTGGAGCTGACCCGGGCGTTGCATGTCTCCAGACGCTCCTTGTAGTGCACACAGTGTTCTGTCTGCTCACACTTGGCTCGTATCGTTTCTAGAGGGTCCTGTGAGGGAAACAGACCGCAGGTACGGATGAGGGGGAAAGGCTTTCTACGAAGACAATGTGGTATAGTTTTGGAAAAGGAACAACTTCATTCTTACTGAAGGAGTTGTGATACCCATGTGTGTTACACTCTATAGCGTCTGTCAGCAGCTTTACACCAACATATTTCACTGTCTCCAGTCCCTTCTGCTTTCGATGCCCACAAAACATTTCTCAGAGCTGGTGGCACATCAAGCCCAAAACTCAAACTTTTGAGGCATGAAGCACAGAATCGGGGCTACCGACTGTAAAGATGACAGTAACTTTTTTTGTCTGCTTTGGAAATCATTATCACAACTACACTGACAGTTATTTATTCCATTCAAGTTCTATGTAGCATTAAGAGCCCTATTTATGGAACAAGCACTGATTCTGTGCAGGCCCATTGCACTATATAGACCCAATTAATTAGGAGTTCATTTTAATGTGATCTCAGGTCTTTGGCTCCATAGCTGATCAGCAGCATTCATCTCTTCTATGGAGAATATAGTAATGTTAGGCTACTTGGCTTGCTAGTTAACGTTAGTAACTGAACTTTTAGCAAACATAACTTTTAACATATTCCAGACATATACTATATGTAATATATACATGCACTGCTTATACAACAATGTTCTTTATTATAAAATAAATGTGTGTGTTGTGGTTTCACTATATAATATGTATCACTGTCCATCCAGCAGGTAACCTGTGACAAAGTGAGTTCTCAAGTCGTGTGACGTCATGTGAATGTATCTGCATATAAGAGGATTCTGCCAGTTGGTGTGAAGAATCATAGTTGAAGTTAAATTCTCGCAATAACAAATTTTACATCTTTACAACTTGACTTTTACTTGCATATTTAAGTTCATACTTATGGTGGCCGATGGGTGCAAACGCACTACAAGGGCCCAAAGAAATTACATTACGAGAAATGCGCTGTAACTTCAGAAATGATGCAAATTCAAAAACGCATACGAAGATCCAAAGCAAATACAACAGAAAAATGCTGCAAAAGAAGAAAAGCGCTGCAGAATGCCAAAGTAAATACATTAACAGGAATGGCGCTGCAAATTCAGAAACGATGCAAATTCACACAATGCAACAGAAAAGCGCTCCAGTCGAGAGAGAGAGAGAGAGAGAGAGAGAGGTTATAAATCATGAGTAGAGGGGGAATAACTTAAGAGTTCAGTTGCTTTGGTTTTTCGTATGTGTTTTTGATTTTGCATCGTTTCTGAAGTTGCAGCGCGTTTCTCTTGATTAAATTGCTTTGGGCCCTTGTAGTGCGTTTGCACCCGTCGGCCACCGTAGGGCTTGTGTCGCTGTTTGGCCTCTGCTATTCTCTTATGTTGAACGCTATTATGGAAAGCATTGTCCATGGCCATGTTCTAACTTTCAAATGTATAATCCACACCAACAATATTTTATTATATTGAATATGATGGAGTTCTTACAATATGAAAAACAACAACTTACCACCATGTCTTCCTCTTCTTCTTCCTCCTCTTCCTCCTCTGCCGGCGCCTCCTCCTCCCAGTGACAACATCAAAAGCATTTCGTTAGTTTGGTCTGAAAGATACTAATTATGATCTAAAAACTAGGGATGCAGGAGTAATTAATCTCTGGTCAATATGAACACACAAAAAAACATCACAAAAATCAAATAAAAATCCAATACAGATTTGAGGGGCATTTACAATTTTATAGGGGCTTAAAAATGTGGACTAAATGCCTAAACGTATCAAAAAGAAAGGCAGGTCCCATCACATCAAATCGATGTATATCCACTAGAAAAGACCACGTGATGCCATGGTATTATCACAGTCAAAACCAGATGGATGTCCCTTAAAAATGTAATTACATTTACAATTAATTACAATTACATTGTAATTACAAAAATTTAATTACATTTTTACATTTAATCTAAATCTGTTCACCCGCCAAGCAATGTCCAAAAAGAGCTGACGCCAAACTGGGATGGTACACCAGTTAACAGAGCAGCAAAATCATGGCAATGGCGCAGGGTTGTGCAACCTTCGCCACACACACACATACATAAAGGAAACATTTGAGTGTTTTTCAGTACCTCGTCATCAGGCTCGCCGTATGTGATCATTTTGTTTTCGAAAACCATGATTACCCTAAAATTCAACCAGACAATCCCAGCACAAGAGAGAAGGAGTCCTGTCTTGTCTTGGAGGACAGTGTTAGGTCACATGCAGGAAACAGCTAGAACCTTCACCGGATGACTTTCCCTATACATTAACAGTAATTGTTTGGCAGGCCCTGCTCCAATCAGAGCCTTAGCTTTAGGTTTGAGGCCCGCCCATCTGATTGAAATGGTGCGGAACCTTTGTTCCGGCTGTCGGAGAGTCTGTCGGAATATTAAAACGTCGCACGGCAAGATGGCGGCGCTCATGTACACGAGAATCCTTCTCAGAAAAATCAAGGATTTACGGTGTCTAACACCCAGACGAACCCGAGTGAAAGCGAAATGGGTATGTCGCCGATATAATACCTAAAGCAGCTGCTAATACTTGTCTTCAATAATAAACACGTCCAAAGTTAAGTTATCTCATACTGTAGGTATAATGCCTCATTATGTTATGAGCTGTCAATGTCATGCATGTCCAAGTAGAATACATACATACATATGGAATAATTACATATTTCCTACAAAATGTCAAAAGATGAACTATGCATACCTTGGTAAGTGTAGTTAAGGAATACAGAAACAAAAATACAAAGTGACGCCTGAAATAAAACATAACTGCAACATCTTCTGGAGTTCAAGTGGATATATAACGCGGTATGACACAAATTAACTTGATGATGCTTGTCTTGTTTATCCCCTACAATTGCAATACATTTGATTACACTTTATTAAGATCACCAGTCTTTCCAAATGAAAAATGTTAGCCTAACATGGTCAATAGAGTACATATGGCCATTTACTATTAAAATGTGCTCCTCATTGTAGGTGCTCAACTTCAATGATCCAAGTCACACAGGCACATTAGAGGACATGACAGCAAGTAAACATTCAAACTCAGTGTTTTCTAGCTACCTCATTGGATCCCTGCCTTTGAACAGGCTGCCACTCGTGCCAAGTCCCCTCCCACCAGCCTGGCCCTGCAGTACTTTGATGCCACCTACAGCCTACAGCTGGGGCAGCAGTGGCCCTCAGTCCGGGTCAGCTTGCTCTCTGAGAGGAAGTATGGAGCCTTGATAAACAACTTCTCCCACCAGGCTGTTCTAGATGACCTCCAGGCCCAGGGGTGCACCGACTTCGTCAGTCACACAGATCAGGAGGGTAGGGGTGCAGCTCCAATATTCAGCCATTGAGGGCTGGTTTACTATGGTTGAGAATGCTGGGCCCTTTCAAGTCTGTCTTTGATTTTTTTGGATATTTCTGTTTTTAGCTATCACAAATTCTTAAACCAGTGTTCATATACTGCACTCACTTGGATTCATGCGTAGACAACTCCTCCCTCATGCATAGCGATCATGAAGCTTATTTCGTTAACTTGCAGCACTGTGGTTCAAAACCATGGTTATCAAGTTGATCTAAATCAATATTTTATTGAAGTTCAAGTATGTATAAAATCTCCGGACCTTCTGTGTCAAATCCTCTGATTTTAGTGGTTTTTTTTGCATTTCTTGTTGTCCTTGAGCTGAACAAGCCTCTTGACAACCAATGTGACTAATTCAAAATAAAGTATATTATTAATATACTTTATTAATAAATAAATAAATTATATCACTATTTAATAATTGTTTTAATAAAATTTCATATAACTTGCTCAATTTTCTTCAAAAATTCAATGTGTTAATAAATGAAAGGGGTCCAGGATGAAGGTGTCTGACAGCTGAGTTCTGATTGTAAAAAATACCAAATGAGTGTATTTTACATTTCATTCAGTGTTGTAAACCTACGATTGTATTAAAAAGAGGGGGGGAAATCTGATTCATTGAAATCAGCTTTTTTTCACAACTAAAAATCTGTATCAGCCTTCAAATAGCCATAATTGGCTGACCTCTAATTTTTATTTCAAGTGTCATAAAAAAACTCCTTCTGTGTGAACACAGCTCAGCCATTCTTGGCCCAGGAGGCTGGAGGGGAGTCAGAGGGCAGAATGAAGGAGGAATCCAGTGGTTTTCCTCCGAAGAAATCTGACAGTGTTGATCAGGAGCTGTCACCCCTACGGCTTAGCCCCAACATCAAGTGCTTAGTGTTTCCAAGAGGGGATATCACAAGATTCAAGGCTGCTAGGTGAGCTTTTTTTAAGTGACAGACTAAAATTATCAAAGATATTTTAATATGTCTACTAATTGCCTCTGTGGCTCAAATCGTTAGCTTTAGCTCTTTGTTATCAATGGAATAGCATCCAATAACATTTGTGAGAAAAACCTATGCTGTATTTGGATAATGTAAATGCCAGCAATATTCCATCTGCCATCGCTAATGACACGGCCTGATACCAAAGTGCAATCTTAATTCTCAGCTCTCTTTGACTCGGTCTTCCTTGTCCTCTCAAGACCAGACACGTGCGGGTTGTTGGGTTACTACCTGATGGATGCAGCGTCCGTGTTGCCGTGCCTTGTGCTGGATGTTCAAGAGGGCCACAGTGTGTTGGACCTCTGTGCTGCTCCAGGAGGCAAGACCCTGGCTTTACTTCAGACCCATTCTATACGTAAGAGGACTGCACTCATCTCTCTGTCTGTTTCCTGCAAACTCTCTTTCTCTCTTTCTGAGAAATAGTGTTGTTGCTCTGTCAGTAAGATGTAGTAAACCATTGTGTGTGTGTGTGTGTGTGTGTGTGTGTGTGTGTGTGTGCCTGGGTGTGTGTGTGTGTGTGTGTGTGTGTGTGTGTGTGTGTGTGTGTGTGTGTGTGTGTGCGGCCTGTGGGAAGAAAAATCACAATGAATTTACAGTGAGGGATGCAATGATCCATTTCAACACCAACTGATTATGAAATTACTAAGCAGTTTATGAAAATAGATCAAATTTTAGATTATAATTTATTGATCACTTTTAAGGCACGGATGGGTCTGGCATCAAGCTATATCTCAGATCTTTTA
>OMLI01094278.1:1922-12386 GCA_900302605.1 Rondeletia loricata
TGAAAATTCTGGCTCCGTTAGGTCACCCGGCGGGGAGCTCTTTACATGTCCTGAAAGTTTCAGCGCGATTGCACCTGAGATGGCCAAACTATGAGCGAACAAAATTATCTGTTTCTCTCTTTTATTATAGGATGCCATTAGATCATTTTAGATTTTTGGATTCAAAGACATTGTTTAGTCAAGACTTGCAGATTCTGAACATACAAGGCCTTCATTAGCCTCAAGTGGCTCAAGAGTGGAGAGATTATCAGATTACAATTTAAAATGTGTATTCATAGGATTGTCAATAATGTTGTACCAAAATATGTAATTGTTTTTCTCGGGTTAGTGATGTCCACAGTTATCCCACTAGAGGGAGCACCACTGATTTTATATCTCTTCATCTACAAAGCACTTATCGGTAACTTCCTGTAATCCTCAATGAGCCTTGATTTCTTTGAATCAGACGCCGCTGTTTTCAGAATCAACGGCATCCACATCCACAGTTGTACAAGCAGGAGGAAAAAGACAGCTCAATCACCGTCTACTGCACTTAACACTCGCGCTCATGCTAGTCCCGTCTATCTCGACTTCTCATTGGATGCATAACACTCCTATTGGATTGGCAAATAACAGGGAAGAAAAAATGGGACTGGAAAACCACAAAAACGTAGGATTTGAGACCTTCCCCATAGCAGAGGATCGAATTCCGTAGCTGCTATATGTAAACCTTAACAGTTGGCACCTCTGCTCTGGATATGTTACACAAGGCTCTTGGTATAAACATTTTATATCAGGGAAATTCTCTGATTCTGATACCCTAAATTTAGCCGGTTATCAGCCCGATAACAGTAGCAGTACCTGTACATACCTAGTTAAAATATGATTTGTGTGTGTGTGTGTGTGTGCTTGGACCCACTTCTCGTGGCGTGAGGTCCCAGTTGTGCACCATGCGGGAAGGGATGATGGTGGTGTCACCGTGGTGACAGGAGTCACAGTAGTACTGGCCTGAGAACTCACATAACCTGGCTCTTCCCAGGGAGAGGCCAATCTGCTTAGGGCACCCTGCACAGGACACACAGTATATAAATCTCTGACTCACACATCCACCAACACACACCCACACACCCACATCCACACACCTGCCTTAATTAACAAGTTGACAAATAGGAGTAACCAAGCTTAAAAACCCCACATCACCTGCACACTTGAAGTTCTGAGTGTCCAGCCCCTTCTCTGAGGGCACGGTGCATAGATGAGCTAGCAGCGCTCCATCCCCTTTCAGTCTGTGCTGCACCAGTCTGTGGATATTGCCGCCCACCCCCAGGCTTACTATGGCCTGCGCATCGGAGCCCTCATCCTCCACACTCTCCAGGTAGGAGTCCAGAGCTCCACGGACCAGAACCCTCCAAGAGCGTGCCTCCTCAGGGCTCTCCGCCCTGAGCCTAAGGGTCTCCCTGCAGGTCAAGAGTTTGAAGAAGGCTGGCCCTCCCAGGGAGACGTCAGGCACCACGTCCCGGATTCCCTCGATGGGGCGGGTTAGCCACAGCGACTTTCTCCCCTCTTGCACCCGGAAACCTTTCACAGCCTCCAATGAAAGGGAGAAGACCAGAGGTACCCATGTCCGAGCCTCAGGATCTGTGGAGAAGTACAACACAGCTTCTTTGATGGCGTCCGGCTCCAAATCAGCGGTCCGTGTCCAGTCCAGTTCCTCTGGAGGAGGATGCGCCTGCTGCCCTCCACCCATCCCTGTGTCTGTGGATGATAAGCCTCGCTCAGGGCTGGAGGGGGCAGAGGATGGGGATGAAGGCTCATCTAGACCATTCTCATTGGAGGGTTGCAACACCTCCCACTGGTCATCCAGGCGAGGTGCTGGGCGGCATTTGTTGACAGCCTCCACTATTCGGTCCACCCAGTCCTCTGCTTCATCGCGATTGGCTGCCCGGAGGTAGAGTCGCTTCCCAGGAAAGGCCAGCTCAAAGCGGCCCTCAGGCGAGGTGACACGAGCATCCTCACAGCGCACCAAGGAGCAGTTGTCACAGCACGTGCGGTCCTCAGCATTGAGGTAAAGGCGGAACTCAAAGGGTGATAGCTCGCAGTAGTAGTCACGCCACATTCCCACTGCACCACGTCGTTCTAGGTGACCAAGCCTCAGCAAGCCTCGGAATGGGTTAGACAGCCCTGACAGACAGAGGCAGAGGGATGATGGAAAAGGAAAGACAAGAGAGAGAGTCAGCATAAATCATTTGGCTTGGCCTTAGGTTTATTTTCATTTTGAGGAGGTCAAAAGACAGCCAGAGGCTATTTTGGTTGTGTCAAAACTGGTTTCACAAGAATATCTGATCTTGAAGTCACAAGGCAAGCATGGTAATTAGGGATGGGAATTTCGAGTAATTTTATGGTCGACTAACCAAATCTGATCAAAACCGACTAACCGAGTAATCTAAAAATAGAATGGCTCATAAAACAGTCAGTTGGAAATAAAATGTATTCGGCCTAACATACCCAGCAGACAGCAGCAACACCTGGTGTTCATTAAAAGCAATTTGAATGGTTTAAATAGGCTAGATATATATATACATTCTTCTAAGAAAATATATTTGAAAGGTTTTTAATAAGAGCATGTAGACCTATAGGCCTATATCCCGTCGCTAAAAGCGGATAATTTTCAGAAGCTCTTGTAACAGCGTTTGGAAAACAAAGAAAGAACATTTGAAGGGTAAGTATTTCAAATAACATGCATCAGTCAGTACAAAGTTAGCCTAATATCTGGCATGTTTATTATTTTAAAAACCGAATTTAAATCATTTATTGAACACTGCCGTCTTTAACAAGGGAAACGGATTGAGTAGCGTTATATACAATACTGGCTATATCACGTGATCGCGATTCGCTCTCGCACCCAGAGCTGCAGTGGCGGCCGCAACAGTCAGAGGTCGTCCCGCAAAAATTTATTGTGGCCAATATTTTGACTGATCTGAGTGAAATAAAAGCAATGTGTAAGAGATTTAGGTTAACCAGTTAGTATTTTCTTTGCCGACTAGCAGGTCACCCATCGGTTACTCGACTAGTCGGTTAATCGTGCACATCCCTAATGGTAATCAACAAATATAAACACAATTTAGAGGAAGCAGCGATGGAAAGATAAGCTTGTCATATTTCTGCAAAGTTGAACAATAATGAGGAAGTAACTCTAAAAATGAAGCCCAGAAAAAAGGAAGTTATAGAATTTATATCAGTACTGGCTACAGGAATTGAGGGGTATATAATGTGCAAATTGTGCTCTACTTAAGCTTTTCTGTCATTGTTGTGTCCAAAACCACTCAGTTTTGGTCCCTGTTTTAACTCATTTTTTGTGTTCATTTGTGGGGACTGAGGAAAATTAGAAGCCAAAGGACTAAAATGATCTATGCATTGACAAATAATCTGATTAGATTATTTACTGAAATAAAATGGCAATGATTTATAAAAACGGCAGTAGTTGTTTGTAACGAGAGATACTGGTCACATCTCTCACTGTCTCCCTTCTCTCCATATGATTTATTGCGCAAAATTAATGACAGAAATGAAAGCCAATCTGCAACGTTGCAACACACTTCCTCTTGCACTGATGTGTAGAATCCAGTCAATCAAGTCTTGCTAAGACTTTAATTTCATTTTCAAAGTCTGTCAATATTTTTACCTACATCATTTTTCAAAATGCTAGATAAGACAACAAGCTCAGTGTTAATTTGGGCAGGCAAGTCCCCAACACTGCATAACACAATCCTCCAGAGACGTAATGAAGATGATGGACTAGCTCTACTCAACTTATTATTTTACTACTGCCCCTCCAAATACACTGCAAACCCAACTGTTCTCTCCTCTTTGAAAATCTGGAAAATTAACATTTCAAACTCACCTCCCCTTCATCACTTGCTTCACTTATTTGATTGTGGTTTAGTTTATTTTAGTTTAGATGTGTAGTTTATTTTTCCAATATATTTCGAAGGAATATTTTTGCTAACTTTAATGATCCTCATATAATTTGCCCCACTCTTATCTGTTTCAGTATTTTCAAGCTTGTAACTATGCCCGCACACATTTATCCTCTTTTCATCAATTGCCTTTGGGATCCCTGATAGAGGAGATCCACTCACCAAGTAAAACAAGTGATATGGTAGCAATCTTATGATTTAATCGCATCTTCTGGGACTCCCCTTCTTTTGACAACTAGGGACAAATGGGGAAAGGAGCTTGAGCTTGATTTAAGAGTGGTGGGAGGAAGCTCTCAATAGGGCTAATTCTACCTCTTCATGTGCTTGTCTGACTCTGATTCAGTATAAGGTCTTGCATAAGATACATCTGACCCAAGCAAGATAGTGAATTTTTGCAGATACAAGTAATACATGTGATCACCTGCTGATCACACCCATGTTTTATTAAAATTAACTGGTCTGGTCATAATTTTTCAAGACTGATTTTAATTAAGAAGTGAAATATACCTTAAGTGGTTTAACTTATAATTTTCATAAGAGATGGAATCCTATATGACACTTTTATATCCCAAGGCTGTAATCTCTCCATGCCTTCTAGAGAAATTGAGTGGAGCATTGAACTAAAAGATGTGTTGTTATTATCTTTGGGATCTTCCTCCTTTTTTGATATAATGGTACATTGGTGGGAGAGATCAATCTGTGAGTGCTTGTAGGATGCAAATGGATGTAGGGGCCAACTTTGTTCAACCCGTTTTGTCTGTTCCACCATGTCATGTTAAAAAAAGGAAATAAAAATCATACGTATTCTCTGTACCAAATATTGTACTGTTTCATTCTGTTTTCCAATAAACACACATATGGAAGCAAAATACCTATTTGTCTGCGATGGATTACGCTGGGGGGTGACTGAGGGACCTTGGGCTCAGGCGTAGGAGAGCTCAGCCCGCTGACACAAGCTGATATCTCGTCCATGTCCAACACTTCCTCCAGATGGGGCTTGTAGATGTCGTCCTCAGAGATCCAGGAATGTGAATGCTGCAATGTGAGTGACAGACGTACCTTTATGCTGTGATGAGCTATCTACACCATATAGGAAGGATAGAAATGTATCAGACACTTACACACTGTTATTCCAACAAACAAGATTTTCACAACAGACTGACTCCTTAAATGGGCCAGACTGTAGAAATAACAACTGAGTCGAGTGTATATTTCAATGAGTAGAGAACAGTATGTTAAAGAGTGATTGACGTCAATCACTTGAATATTATTTGAATATACAGCACAGGAAGGAACTTTTTTGTCTACCTGCCACAGTGGCTGGTTCATCCCAAACATTTACCAGACACTTTCACTCTTATACCAACAAATAAGATGTTTGTAACACAATAGCACTAATGATAGCACATTATCTCCCAGAGTGGCTGGTAGAGCAGACAGACCTACCAGCCAGAGCCAACATTTGCCAACATTTAGTTTATGGCTAGTGTTAATTTTCCACCCTGATAATATACAATCAGAAATGTTTCCAGGTTTACAGTGAGACATATTCGTCATTACTTCAGAGGGAATACACAAATAGCCATTCAAGAACAAGGGCAACATTTGTAAAATCCTCATAAAATGTTACTCTACTAGAGTTAGTTCTGTCTTAGGCTGTACTCTGAACCACAACACATTGGAACAAAAAGCTTTTATGAATTAATGGAGCAGAGTGAGGGACAGTAAATATCACACATAAGACTTACAGTGAAGAATGGACTATGATTAAATTCAATCTTATGATGGGATCTGACAGAGGCCAAGTGAGGCCTGTGGCTTTCTTTTGTGTGTGTGTGTGTGTGTGTGTGTGTGTCATTTTCGACCAATAAATATTCTGCAAATACACTTACTGATAGGGAATCTGAGGACATTTCCCTGCTGAGGACGCTGTTGGAGTGGCGTGGGCCTACATTTGCTGAAGGCTTTGAGCTGCTCTCTGCAGAACTCTCCACTTCCCTCTCCTTCTGGATGAGCTCAGTATTCTCCTGAATACCGGTCATGTGTACTCTCTCCACAGGCTTGCTGACGGTGGAGGGCATGTCAGTGTCTGAGTGTAATTCAGAGGGGGTATTAAAGCACGCTTCCGAGGGAAACTGGTTAGGATGGTTTTCGTGGGATGATGGCTGAGATGGTGGTTCTAAATCGGGAAGCATCGAGTTTGGGGCCTGGTCCGCAGGGTCTGGGAAGGGTGTAGCGGGGCCGTGGGTCTCGCTGTCAGAGCCACTGAAAACGGTGGTCTCAGAGAAGTGGTCCGGACCTGTGCTGGAGACAAAGGAGTCTTCGCGCATGGAGTCCTGACTGCAGTGGCCGCTCTCCCGGAAGTCAGTCAGCACACTGCTGAGACATGAGCTGACAATGAAACAGAGTAGCTTATAGCTGCCTATTTTTTACAGTAAAATTTATTCATCAACATTTCGGAACTCTGAATTAAAAATTCTTATGTGCATTGACTAAAAGTCTGTAGTTTTCTTAGAAGTCACTGAAAATGTTTGGCTACACACACAAAATGATG
Organism: Rondeletia loricata; assembly: GCA_900302605.1. NCBI lineage: Eukaryota > Metazoa > Chordata > Actinopteri > Beryciformes > Rondeletiidae > Rondeletia > Rondeletia loricata. The sequence continues at coordinate 8,433 of OMLI01094278.1, forward strand.
ACTTTACACTTACAGGATATCATCTGAACTCTCACTTGTTTTTGGCTATGGGACAATAGTGAATGTTCACTAATAACAGACCCCACTCTAACTACAATACCATTAATCTGATAGTGGTCGGACAGTTATGAGTCAACGTATCCAACCACATAGCTAGCACACACACAACACGTACTCTTTGAGTGGCCTCTTGGTGCTGCTGTTGACATTAGGGGATATGTCCAGATCACATGAGGACCACTGCTCCCCTGCCGGGCTGCGGCGGTCCTGCCCCTGCAGGAGGCTGTCAGAGCTCAGGCTGGAGGAGAGCTGAGAGGAGCCTGTGGTGTCAAGGCTCAAATTAGATGAATTGAGTGCAGTCCTACCCCCCGGCAATACACTGGTTCCCCTCCCCACCAGCACCCCCAGGCACTCTCTCTGCACATCCACTGCATCCATTGAGCCTGACGACTGAGACACCATATCCCACGATTCTTTACGCATGGGCTTAGAAATGGCGGACTCTCCTCCATTGAGGGGCAGGTCAAGTGCGTCTTCCTGGGACATGGGGCAGAGTCCGGCGAGAGCCAGAGGGGTAGTGGTCCATTCGTTGAGGACAGCTGACTTGTAAGAGAGGCTGAATGTGAGTGAGGCCAGACCCTGGAGGTAGCTGAGCAGCACTTCCCGCTCCTCATGGTTTAGGAGCAGGGCAGTGGGCTGATAGTGGGCCTGCAGCTTGGAACCCTCCCGAAACAACGACGCAAGGTAGCACTCCAGCAGGCCATGGTTGAGGGCCAGCCGCAGCCATGCCCGGCAGCGACCCACATCCGTGCCCACAAAGCTGAGCTTCTCCAGCTCCATAATCACATCACTGAGAAGGTAACAGAGCATGTTATGCCATTGTGTCGTGAGATTTCTTTGGAAGTTATCATGCCATGTAAGATAGCATCTTATCAGAAGTGATTAGGCTTTCATAGAACAATCGAAATCAGTAGTGTCAATGATTAACAAATGTACAATTGAATGAAGTCCTATTATCTGTAAATGTGGCACTGTTCTGACTTCAACTCACCGGTGGGTGACGGTCTTGAGCAGGCTCCAGAAGAAAGGCTGGGGGAGGGGTCCCCGGTCCCCCTTCCTACCCCGGCTCCCAACTTCAGAGCGGATGTACTTGCTCTTGATGCCGTGGATGAAAATGGCCTCCAGGGCGCAGCAGAGGAGGTTAGCATCGCCATCTTCGCTGGTCACCACAGCATCTGACGTTACATAGCGCTTCTGCAGGGCCTTGAGTGACAGTGACAACTTCTCTTTGATCTGCTAGAGGTTGAATGACAGTGCGGGGGAAATTGAATTATCAACAGTTCCCTTGTTTCTTTCTACAGACGTCAACTAAGGTGTGGTTCTGATGTTGAGATGCAGGCTGGCTACCTTATGGGTTACTCATTAAAACAATTATTGTCATGAATTACCATATTAGCCTACACATAAAGGAGACACCTTTTCATGTAAGGTAAAGAATACAGCATAACACAAGTGACCACGTATTCAAACAAGAGACCAATGTATTCAAGAGACCATGTATTCAAACACAAAACTTGAGATGATGGAAACATCTGAATGACAGAAAAATTTGGAAAAAGATTTGTCATCAGATAGAGTGGGGTCATCGGCCATGTGGCTATGAAACACGGACTGTATTTTACCTACTGACACATGACACCTGCTGTCAGCTGACACTGGTGGAAAGAGAACATGGACATGCAATAAGCTAGCCTACATTATGCAATAAGTTATAGACCTAAACAGATTATTCATCAACACTTGACAGTCTGAAATGCTATGGGCTGTGTGTTCTCAACATTAGGCACTGTAACAAACTGCTGCTGTGCTTGTGAACAGAACTTTCACGGCAGGACTTGAGCACCAAAAGCTAAAATAGATCTTTAAAAAAGGCCAATTCCATGTCTGCTTTTCTAGCTTCTCCCACATATAAAAATGATGAATGAATATCCTAGAATTTAAAGTTTGTCACACGAGTGGGTGAATGTGTAGGCCAAGTTCACAATGCATTAGTTCAGCGAGTCAGCAGATCAGCTTAGTAGCATACACAAAGTCTTACGGTTCTTGTCTGCAAAGCCTTGCCGCTAACTCATTACTAGCTTACTCTGAAATGCAGCAAACTAACAACTATAGCAGTTTAACAATACCTATGAATACAATAGCAGTCAGACATATATATATTCCATTTAATAACTGACTGAGCAGGGTCTGCCATTTATTTTCCACTCTTTTGTCCTTACTTCTCTTTAATATGATGAAAGGCTAACCTTTTGCCTTTGACACTCTCTGTCTGGCTTAGCCTCTTTAATAGCATTAGATTGTCTATTAAGCCTATCAAGGCTAATGACATTGAAAATAAGATAAGCAGGCAAGTGAATGGATCACAAGAGGGGACCAAGATCAACACTAAAAGTGGACTAATTTTGAACACTGCTGAGTACAGTTAAAAAAATAGAACTACAACATACAATACAATGCTATAGGCCTAATCAAAGATGTCACAACCTAACTACTTAAAGCAAAAATCCATCCTAAGAGCCCACAGAGTCAATCTCACACACCTTGCCAAGTGAGCAGATAAAGAAATGATAAATTGGTGTCATCAGTCATTTCTCTGGAAACTAGCTTTCAGAACGGCTTGGTCATGTTTGCAAACACTAACTGAACTTAAAGTTCACAGGATCTTTAGTTCAAGCAAAGGAACAGTGGCAAGCAAAGGAAAACAGTTGTACAATAAGAGCAGCAGGATCCTACAGGGTAACAAGAACTTATACAACAGTAGGAACAGTCTGCTGTTTTACCTGTTTGACATCTTTAGCCTCTGGTGGCGTATCTGGTGTCTGTGTGGGTAGCATGGCACCTCCAGAGAAGGTTTACTCCCACATGGCACACTGAAACACAAAAACAAACTATTCCCTCTAGATGTGTAAGATATAACAGGCTTATCCAACAATGTGCCATTTTCAAATTTCAAGTGTCTCTAATTACAACTGCATTCAAGCCTACTTCCCTGCAGAAATGACATTTGACATATTTCAGTTCAGTAAACAGTGTGTGCTTGTGTGCCCAGACTGACAAGGCACATGACAATTAAGAAATCGTTTTTTTACACTTTATGCAGCCAATATGTTTGCCTCCCAACAACCATTACATATTTTCCATCACGAGACTGCACTGCATGCTGTGATATAACGTTATCTGCAATTTCATGTCTCGGGAGTTTCGGTGAGTAGCCACTTTAACCAAGTCATGTGAGCCGCTGATTAAAGGAGTTGTCTGCAGGGAAGTAGCAAGAAATGGTTCAGAACCAACTTCCCCAATGAAAAAGTACATCGAGTTCAAATCACGCTCATGACAGCGTGCCAACCAGACTCCGTGACACGATCATAGACAGATTAGATTGCTCTAAATAACTCTTGTAGCTAGCTAACCAAAATACACAATGTTAAGTCAGGGGGGGAAATACACTAATTTAGCGTTACAGTTAAGTAAAAGCACTGTGCCCACTAGCCCCAGAATGCTTACATTCGAGTCACAGTTCTAACCATTCATTTTTGTCGGAATTGATTAAAAGCCAACACGCCAGACGCCCGGCATGCCGTTTAACAAAACTTACCGCATTTTTGAAGACATGCGCCTTATCCTGAAATACTCTTCTACCATGCCGGTGCAAAAAATATTTCCTCCGGTGTACAGTGAAGTAGAATGTTTATTTTTGCTAAGACAGGACGAAACGACTATTTCCGGTCGCCATGTTATCGGGATCCAGAAATCAAGACGCAGCTTATTAAACATGTAAACATTCTACTTCACTGTACACCGGAGGAAATATTTGTTGCACCGGCATGGTAGAAGAGTATTTCAGGATAAGGCGCATGTCTTCAAAAATGCGGTAGTTTTATCCACATTCAGTAC
>OMLI01094279.1:0-15013 GCA_900302605.1 Rondeletia loricata
CGGACCAGGCCTCAACACCACCGGGGTGCCCGCCTCGCTGCCCGTCGAGTTCACCATCGACGCTAAAGACGCTGGAGAGGGACTGCTGGCTGTGCAGATCACTGTGAGTACACACATGCGATCACACACGTATACACATATACATCTACACAAAAATACATGTATGTATACATACACAGCCCCACATGCACACACACAAACACATTTTCTCTCATTTACTGAGAGACCCTGATTTTTTTGCTGGAGGTTGTATTCACAATTATTATTCCCGATGTTTTGGGGAATCATATTATTTTATTGCAGTCTTATGTCAACAAGTTGAAATTAGAGGCGATGTACATCAGTATCATCTTTTAAATCACTTCTTAAAACTCACTTTTATAGACTTGCTTTTATGTAATTGTCTTTTAATTGTCCTTTATTTTAAATTATTTTGTTTAATTTATTTTACTCGTTTAATTTATTTTATTAATTGTCTTCCCTAGCTTTTATAGTTATTACCTTGCATTCAATGCTTTTGCTTTCAATTGTATCTTTTTTTTTTATCCCTTTGTAAAGCACTTTGTAACTGTTTTGACAAGTGATACATAAACATTATTGTTATTTTGGCTGTTTTCCATTTCAACAGGCATTGTAAATAGAATGGAATGATATCTTCCAATACCATTGAATTCTATGATTATAAATTGTTCAAGCTAAACTCACTATATACTATTGCACATGATTAATTGTGCAGCCCTACTCTCTCTCACTATCACACACACACAAACACTTATACACACTTGCATAACTGATACATAACTGCTCTCCGGCAGCCGGCCACAACATACACCTCTCCCTCCAAGACAGTGCTGCTGTCACACTCTCATCCTCCCTCTCTCGCCCCTCAGGACCCAGAGGGGAAGCCTAAGAAGGCCAACATCCGTGACAACCATGATGGGACCTACCTGGTGTCCTATGTGCCGGACATGACTGGCCGCTACACCATCCTCATCAAGTACGGAGGGGACGAGATTCCATATTCTCCCTACCGTATCAGGGCCCTGCCCACCGGAGACGCCAGCAAGTGCACTGTCACAGGTACGTACAGCACAGGACACACACAATTAGTATACATACCATATACAGAACAGGAGAAGATACAAGTTGTATAATATGCATATATGTTTTGTTTTCACATGTTGGTTAAGTGTGTTTGTAGAATGAACAAATAAAAATGTGGCTACACAGAAGTCGTACTAATACGTATTGTTCATATACCAATTACTCATAATTGTGTTGGTCCCTTTCACTTCAGTCTTCAAAGAATTTGTTATAATGCAATGATAATGAATGTTAGTTATACACAATACACACTGTCACAATTATAATATGTTTATGTTTATAGATGTGGATATGATTCACAGAAAAGGCTAATCTCCCATTATAAATCAATTGGACTGGAAAAAGATCTGATATCCTTAGAGGAAAAATAACTTGAAAACTCGCATCCCTGAAAAAGGGAGAGAAGATTAATCACACAGTAGTGGAAAATGTCGGCCTAGCCATTTTAGATTCCATTCCTCCGCGTACTTGTCGCTTATATCTTGTCATTTTTCGTGCATTGGTATGTTGTTCCTCACGCTGTGCTCCTCAGTTACACCCCCTACCCTGAGCCCGGTCCCCGCTGTACACACACACATACACACCCCATCCCTGCTTCACACTCCTCCACCACTGTTTGTTTTCGTCCGACTGTTTGGAGCACAGTGATTGCCTCTCACCGCCCTCCACACCCCCACCTGACCTGTCTTTTATTTGTCACTTTTTCCCCCCGCTCCCCTGCTTCTCACCGTTCCTATTCTCAGTCTCAATCGGCGGTCACGGTTTAGGTAAGCCTAAAGAATGAGTTTGTACTGTAGAGGAACTACTCTTCTCTCTCTCTCTCTCTCTCTCTCTCTCTCTCCGCATGCAGGATAGTAGCACCTTTTGTAGTAGCAGCTTCTTCTTCTCCCTTTTCCATTTGTCTCTCTCCTCTCTCTGCTTCCCTATCTTTTTTCTGCTTCCTCTCTCATAACTGTCCGTCTCCGTTTCCCTCTCACATTTTTTTATTGGACAGACTAATGGACTAACAGAGTAGATAGTTGATGGCATGGTGGAATGGCACTCTGGCTAATCTAGCTTCAAGTACTACATGGAAACTGTATGATAATAATGTACGATTTCCTGGTAATAACAGCTGGAAATAACATGGTCATGACTGGATCTCATCCCACTCAAACCTGGTCTCATGATTGTGGAATGTGCATGTTGGATGGTGTATGTGTGTGTGAGAGTGAGTGTGTTTGAATGCTTGTTTGTGTCTTTTATGTATGCGAGTGTGTGCGTCTGCATGCGTGAATATACCACATCATAACATTTATATCTCACTAATACTGACTTTTTCTTCTCAATTCTTCAGGCGCCGGTGTTGGTCCAACCATCCAGATCGGCGAGCAGACGGTGATCACGGTGGACGCTAAGGCTGCTGGGAAAGGCAAGGTGACGTGCAGCGTGTGCACGCCCGAGGGGGCGGAGCTTGACGTGGACGTCGTTGAGAATGAGGACGGCACGTTCGACATCTTCTACACGGCGCCGCAGCCTGGCGAGTATGTCATCTGTGTCCGCTTCGGAGGGGAGCACATCCCCAATAGTCCCTTCCAGGTCACGGTGAGTGGTGTACATCTATTATATAAATGGACAGAGCAACAAACACGCACTCGTCAACACATAAACACACACACACACACCCCTGTAGTCTGTACATCAGCCCAGTGGTGTCATGTGCCATAGCGGGCCAAGAGTAAGCAGGTTTTAATTCCAACCAAACGCTACACCAGCTGATTTCACTAGTTTTTCCCCCTTTACTTGTGTGTGAAATCAGCTGGTGTAGTGTTTGGTTGCAACGAAAACCTACATGCTCTTGGCCTTCAATGTAATGTGACTGGACACTACTGCTTTACCCATTTTTTCTTGACTGAACTCACCCAGACTTATAAAGAAACTCTTAAGTTCTCCTCAGTGGATAATCGATGATCCTTGACCCGTTTCTCTCCACAGCAGCTTCCTGATTGGGTTCTGGTTACACCAGACTTTTTAAATGACTATCTACTGTTTTATTCCATCCCTATCACCCTCCCCATCCCTTATACCAACTCCTGGCCGCCTCCTCCTTTTCCCCACCTCCCCCCAATCTCCTCCCGATCTGTATACCCCCGTTACGTCTCCCTACATTCCCCTGTACCTCCCTACCTCCATCCATCCATCCATCCATCCCTCCCCCTCTCAGGCGCTGGAAGGAGCTCCAACAGACCAGCTCATGCAGCAGAGCACACAGCCCCAGTACTACGCTCAACAACCCTGGGTACCTAGACCTCTGTCTCCACCCTCTCTCATCCCTCTCTCAGCATTAACGCCATTGTGTTCAACATCCCTGGGTGCTATATCTCTGTCTCCTCCTTCTTTCCTCTTCTCTTCCTTCCTCTCGTCCCCATCATAATATTCACCAACCCTGGCAATACTTTTTTATTTTTCTTGTCATCTCTCATGTTCTCCCTTAATCACCCTGCATCCAGTGTCTGGTCTCCGTGGCTGCTGTCTCTCACTGCAGGTGTTTCATCTCTGAGAGGGTTTTTCTCTCCGTTTCACTCCCTCCATCCCGTTCCCTCCATCTCATACACCGGATTCCTTAAACACATGGACAGTGCAATAGGGCTGCACAATATTGACCAAAACATCTTCTCTACAATTGCAATACCTGTGGACACAGCTTCTTTTTAGCATAATTTGTTTTTCAGCAATGTACACCTTCCCCTCTGCAGCCCCTTGCAATTTGGATGTCAGATATGTCATGGATATTTTCATTTCATTGTGCAGCCCTACTGTGCAGCGATGTTCCATGTAAACTCATACCACTCTCTTAGGAGAGAAAGGCAGCCATTTTGAGAATCATCAATGTGGGCACGTCAGCTGCTCCACATTTAGCAAAATGGCTGCCCTGGGTTTGTTTTGTGTATCCTCATTCTCCCCCGACCACCGTGTGGTTTTGTCCTCATGTCATTCTCTCTCGCAGTTTGTGTTGGTGTCATCATCATGATCATGATCACCATCGTCATCTCCATTGTCAATCATCTCATCTCATGGTCATCTCATCTCATCCTGTGTTGGTGTTTGGAACCTTTTACCCCCTCTGTCCAGCACTGTGTTCATTGCATCTGTTCTGTATCCTGTTGTTGACATATTGTTGGTGTTGCTTGTTGTTGTTGTTGACTCATCCTCTACTCATCACCCCTCATCTTTTACTTATGTCTCTTCCCCACCTATATCATTGCTTCAAATGATTACAATAGAATAGCTATAATTAGAGTCAAATATAATATGTAATAAATACTCATGCTTGCCCCTCGCCCATCACCACAACCCCTTCCCAGATAGCGTCTCTGACCTCTGCCCTCTGTCTCCTAGGCAACAGACAGACCAATGGGAATGAACGGTCTGGATGTGGCAGGGCTGAGACCGTTTGACCTGGTCATCCCCTTCACCATCCAGAAGGGAGAGATCACAGGTGCACACACACACACAAACACACATAAACATACAGATGTAGTCATCTCTCATTTACAGTTCTTGTGTTGTGTTGATACTGCACATTTTTAACATAAACTAATTTGATCCTGTCTTTAGAGGTGATTTACTGTTTGCTGTGGTATTCTAGCGTGCCTGTATCTCACAGTATGTGCCTATCCTTCCCTGTAGGTGATGTCCGTATGCCATCGGGCAAGGTGGCCAAGCCTGACATCACGGACAACAAGGACGGTACCGTTACCGTCAAGTACGCCCCCACCGAGGCCGGTCTGCACGAGATGGACATCAAGTATGACGGCATCCACATCCCTGGTAGGATTTGAATTCTATGATTTTGCACTGATGAATCAAACCTAAAACAACCTGAGTTGTGCCCTTATAGGAAAATAATAAAAGAAACTGACAAAGTAGGGAATATCACAAAGTGGATGTTGCTCTGACTGGTTCACTGATGTTATTTTCTGTCTCTTTCTCTCTCTCCTTCCACTCACATTTACAGGCAGTCCCCTGCAGTTCTATGTGGACTATATGAACAGTGGTAATGTCAGTGCCTATGGCCCTGGCCTCATCCATGGGACTGTCAACAAGCCTGCTGTCTTCACTGTTAACACTAAAGATGCCGGAGAGGGTAAGGAGCACTCATACTCCGATAGAGACATGACTGTATGCAGCATCTGTATATAGAAAGAGGTAGAATCCATGGAGATGCATACATTTATTACTCAGAATTAATGTAGTACTCATAACTTTATTATTCATTTCTCAATCACGCAGTACAGCACTTCATTTTACCACCACACAACACTCACCAGCTTGCTCTCCCATACATTTAATCTAACCTTTATTCAGCCTGGGGGGAAAAGCAAAAGGCCCCTTGGTGGAGGCGGGAGGGGGAGTAAAATAAATGACAAATTGAACACAGAAACAGACAGAACACAAAACAAGCAGAAGATGAGGCAACATTTTTGATGAAAGGCAAAAACATAGGCACACAAACCACTGATCCCTCCCACCTTCCCTTCCTCTCTGACCAGTGTGTTCATATCATGTCCCTCTAGGCGGTCTGTCCCTGGCCATTGAGGGCCCGTCCAAGGCAGACATCAGCTGTGTGGACAACCAGGATGGGACCTGCTCTGTGTCCTACCTGCCTGTCCTGCCCGGAGACTACAGCATCCTGGTCAAATACAATGACAAGCACATCCCTGGCAGCCCCTTCTCTGCTAGGATTACTGGTAACACACACACTCACAAATATACACTTCATTCTCCTGATCACATTTATCAAATCCATTCAATATAAAGATCTTAGGGGATCATCAATTCAGAGATCCTCACTTTTTATACACTGAATTCAGTCCAACTAGCAGAGGTAAATGTGAAAATTGAATTTGAGTATATTTGCCTTTGATTCATTGTAAGTTAAAAGACGGTCTCTGGTGAACCATCAGTAGCCACCTGCAGGGGTGCTGGAAAATTTGTGAATTTTTCCTACAGAGATCAGTTTCAGTTCTGGCTGTCAGTGAAAAAGGAGTTCCAAGGCACTCTTCAAGCAAAAACATTTAAAAAGTCTGTATTGCAAACATACTCTCATTTTGGCCATGCGGTGGCCTTCACCAGAGAGTAGCACACACCCAAACGGTGTGCAAAAGGAGTGTATGGTGTGCTGCTCCCCGATGAAGGCTACAGCATGGCTGAAACGTGTTGGACTATGTTTTTATTATGTTCTATTGAAATAGCCATGCCATAAAGGCTTTAAAAAATGATTGACTTGAAGAGTGCATTGGAACGCCTTCTGTTTCATCAAGAGCAACAACCCCAAAACAAAGAACACCTTCAGCAAATGCCTCCACACACAGAGACCCAGTAGAAGCGCTCTCTATCCTCTCCTGTTTGAATTTGAGTGCGTGTGAGTGTTATGTCATCAGTGTGCACCCTAACCTCCCTTGTCACTGCTGTGTTTCCAGGTGATGACTCTATGAGGATGTCCCATCTGAAGGTGGGATCGGCCGCTGATATCCCTCTGGACATCGGGGAGCTGGACCTCAGCCAGCTGACCGCCTCCCTGACCACGCCCTCGGGCCGCGAGGAGCCCTGCCTGCTGAAGATGCTGCGTAACGGACATGTCGGTAAGTGTTTTCCTGTGCGGCAGTCGCTGATGTAACCAAGGAGAAATCGACTGATCTTTTTAATGATGAAAAGACAAGTAGTTGACTTTTTAAACACCCCACCTTGATTTTAAGCCTCTCCTCCTGCTCGTTTGTATGCGTGTGTCCTTGGCAGGCATCTCATTCGTTCCCAAGGAGATCGGAGAGCATCTGGTGAACATCAAGAAGAACGGCCGCCATATTCCCAGCAGCCCCATCGCCGTGATGATCAACCAATCGGAGATCGGTGATGCCAGCCGCGTGCGCGTGAGCGGCCAGGGCCTGAGCGAGGCCAGGACCTTCGAGCCCGCTGAGTTCATCATCGACACTCGCGATGCAGGTATGTGTAAAGACAATGACTGATCAAACTACGTGCAATTATTTGATACTTTCAAATGATGGTTACAGACTTCTACATGTGGTAATTTATTACGTTTCAGTTCAACTCTTTTCATCCGGACATAGTATTTATTACTTCTGTGGCATGCGTCTGTCCATACAGGCTACGGTGGCCTGAGCCTGTCCATTGAGGGCCCCAGTAAAGTGGACATCAACACTGAGGACCAGGAGGACGGCACCTGTAAGGTCACCTACTGCCCTACTGAACCAGGAAATTACATCATCAACATCAAGTTCGCTGACCAACACGTGCCAGGTACTTCCCTTAAATAATCAGATGGCAGAGCAGTGCAAGGTTGCTCAGATCTTTCATGGCCTTCAGTGGTTCTTATACAGTTTGCCAACCTACCATAAAAATCTTACTAGATTTAATGTTATTACCAATTCTGAATACTATGAATAATAATTCTAAAGCTATCATCAGATCAAACTAGAGAATCCATCAATAAGCTTGAGACTCAAGCTCAGCTAGTGATAGAAGGCAGAGGCTGCTTTTCTATCCTAAAGCTTATTTGTCTCCATAATAATGACATAATTTGTCCTCTGAATAACTCTCTACTATTGTGTGTGTGTGTGTGTAGGGAGTGCATTCACAGTGAAGGTAACAGGCGAGGGCAGGATGAAGGAGAGCATTACCAGGAAGAGGAGAGCAGCGTCGGTCGCCAACGTCGGCAGCCAGTGTGACCTCAGCCTCAAGATCCCAGGTGACTGAGACAGGAAGTAGTGACAATATAATATCAGTTGTGTAGCCGTCATAGAAATAACTTTTTCACCATCAGAATAGTGTGTAAAATCCTGTCGCTGCAGAGTGGGGGAGACTTCTACAATTGCTACCTTTCTCTGTATTTCCTGCACGATTTGTTGGTGTGTACGCACAGTACTGCATGTGTGTATTCAATGCTTCAAGTGTATTCCTATCTGCCTGCCTCTTCAGAGATCAGCATAGCGGACATGACAGCCCAGGTGACCAGCCCGTCCGGCCAGATCCACAAGGCTGACATTATGGAGGGAGAGAACAACACCTACTGCATCCGTTTCGTCCCCACCGAGACCGGCGTGCACACCGTGTGTGTGAAGTACAATGGCGTGCACGTGCCCGGCAGCCCCTTCCAGTTTACCGTGGGCCCCCTGGGAGAGGGAGGGGCGCATAAGGTTCGCGCTGGAGGGCCGGGCCTGGAGAGAGCTGAGGCTGGAGTACCAGGTTGGTGTGTTTGGCTGGATTAGTGTGTGTGTGCTATGGTTTCATAGTTTGCACGGTGTACGTATGGGACTGAATGGTTAAATAGCCATCATGATCCGCTGTGATTTGCACGTATGAACGCCTGACTCTGTATCGCCTGCGTTCTGTGTAGCCGAGTTCAGTATCTGGACGAGGGAGGCTGGAGCTGGAGGCCTCAGTATTGCTGTGGAGGGGCCGAGCAAGGCTGAAATCGCCTTCGAGGACCGCAAGGACGGCTCTAGCGGAGTGTCCTACATCGTACAGGAGCCTGGTGAGAGAGGAGAGAGGGAAGGGTTTGTGGATGGATGAGAATAGAGTGAGAATGTGCTGGACATGAAAATGATAGAAATTCAATCAGTTTCTATTGTTCAATACTGTTTTATCATTCTCTACTCCATATGGTTCTACTCGTCCTTTTTTGTTGCAGCTTCAATTGGTGTGTATTTTCATTGTGTTTGTCAGTTGAAGGTTGGTAATGTAGTATAAATGTAGTTTGTGTCTTTTTACTGTAGGACACTACACTGTGTATGTGCCTGTTAGTGTTTTTGAGTCTGTGTGTGTGTGTGTTTTAGTGACTTTCTGACATTCTGCCCGTTCCCCTGTAGGAGACTACGAGGTGTCGATCCGTTTCAATGACGAGCACATCCCCGACAGCCCCTTCGTCGTCCCCGTGGCCTCGCCGTCAGATGACGCCCGCCGCCTCACTGTTGCCAGTCTTCAGGTGAGGCTCTGAGACACACACACATCCGTGTGCGCACACACATCCGTGTGCACACACACCAGGCCACACTACACTGCCTACAATGCAGCAGCTGCAGCTAGTGGTGGGAGTAATTTATAGGCTATACCAGATTAACTAGGCCGTTTACATTTACGCAATAGACAGACAAACATTTCTCAAGGCAGACAGACTCACAAAGGGCAACAGGACAAATGATACTGTGGAGTAGGTAGCCAAGGCAGACGGCATCAGCATACATGTCAGTCAGATAACTTCATTTCTCCTATATTGATAGACTTGTACAGTTAACGGTAATAGTCTGTTTTAACTTGAAAGATATAGCAGAATGCTATTAAAGCGCTATAGTGAGGGTTTTGTTAACTCAGGGTGGTTATGATGAGAGTTCAGAGGTTCAGGTATAGGAGCTGCTGCTGCATTGTTGGGTGGTGCAAAGGCTTCTGGGATATTAGAGGACTGTGTGTGTTTCTCGTGCCTCATTCTAAAGGCTCTCAACAGCCTCCCGCCTCTAAGATGTGTACCGGGCGCTAAAGGGTTAAAGAGGTCTGACATGGGTTGTGTCCTTCTCCATCTGTACATACAATACTGACTCTCATACATGAAGACGTAAGCGCTCACAAATGCATGCAACCTCACTCTCACACATGCACAAAGGTGCGCTAACGTACACACACATGTACAAATACACTGTCAAACTTGCACACTGACTCTACTCTATTTCTCTTCTCCTTTCACCGACCTTGTCTATCTTTGTTAAACTTCCACAAAAATCTGCTTTCCTCTGCCCTTTACTGTGCAGCCCTCCTCTTTAGCCCTGTTAGCGACCTCCAGGTAAGGGAAACGGTAGCATAGAGCTTAAGGTTGTCTGAATATGATATTGTGGTGACTGTAGTGATATAAAGTAGATTGTCTTGTGCAAGAATGATGAACGTTGTGGCACTGGTAGGGGTGAAGTTGCATAGTACTTCGGTTAGTGTTCTAGTGTTGAGCGTGTGAGTATGTGTTGTCGAGCAGGAGTCGGGCTTGAAGGTGAACCAGCCGGCGTCGTTTGCCGTCAGCCTGAACGGGGCGAAGGGCGTGATCGACGCTAAGGTCCACAGCCCCTCTGGAGCCCTGGAGGAATGCTGCGTCACTGAGATCGACCAAGGTAACCACAGGGCTGGCATCCTGGACTCATCTGGTATACGCTGATGAATCCAGGGGGAGCAAAGCTGCGAACATTTTCTGAGATCAAGCTAAATTGATGGGACATTGTTGGGAGAGCAGTGGCGATGTTGCAGGACATCAAAATGCCCCTCCACCCCCTTACCTTTCCCCTCCTCTCTGTTCCTCTAGATAAGTACGCAGTACGGTTCATTCCCAGGGAGAACGGTCTCTATCTAATTGATGTGAAGTTCAACGGCAGTCACATCCCTGGTAGTCCATTTAAGATCCGTGTAGGAGAGACGGGCCAGGCTGGGGACCCTGGGATGGTGTCGGCCTACGGAAAAGGCCTGGAGGGAGGCACCACAGGTAACCTTTCTACCTCACTTTTCTCTAAATTCTACAGAGACTCATCCATGCTAGCTGAAATCAGGCTAACAATGGATGGAGGGTAGTTGCATGTTAACAATTAAGGGAGACTAGCAGTGAACGTTGATTTTCAGCTAAACAGTCTTTCTTTCTCTCTTTCCCTGTCCTATGAATCCCTACTTTTGTCTTACATTTCTCCCCATCTTTATCTCCTTCTCCTTCTCTTTCTGTTTTTTGTCTCACCTCTCTGCTGCTTTCTTACTTCCCAGGAACTGCATGTGAATTTGTGGTGAACACCACCAATGCAGGCCCCGGGGCCTTGGCCGTGACCATCGACGGGCCCTCCAAGGTGAAGATGGACTGTGTGGAGTGCTCCGAGGGCTACAGGGTCACGTACACCCCAATGGCCCCTGGCAACTATCTCATCTCCATCAAATACGGAGGACCGTACCACATCGTCGGAAGCCCCTTCAAGGCCAAGATCACTGGTGAGGAGGACCTTCAATTTTCAGACATGGAAGATGTAATGACCCCTTTACATCAAACAGTAACATGCATCTTAGGTGATCAGATTGTAATCGGACAGCACAAATATGCATAAAATCCAGGTATAAATGCACCGAAGATGCACTGAAGATCTGATCACCCAGACCACCTCCGGAGGCGGTCAGAAACGTATTTGGCCACATTAACAATAAGGTGTCAATGCAATGAGTCTCCAATCCACATATAGCGACTATGTAAACAGAAATAAAGCTTCATGTGAGAAACCAGGCAGCAGGAAGTTCAGAAAGTAATACTAATGTAAATATTATGAGAGGAAGTGATATGCGTGGCAATCTGTGGTTTGATGGGGGAAAGAGAAATATGTATGCATGTTTTAATGTGTATAGCGAAATGCATTTTAACGCCTTTTTTAAATGTAATCCAGCTAAATCATATCTATACACAATCCGGATATGACACTAATGTTAATGCCAGGTGTAATGGGGGCCAGCGACTATAATATACTGTATCTCCACGTGAATGCATCAGTACACGGACACAAATGGCATACACTGTCCAAGCTGAAGATTAGTGGAGATGACAAACTTATAATGTGGCTTCAGCAATTCCATGTTGAGTATTATCTCCTCTCACACATGTTCTCACTCTCTCATACACTTTCTCTCCCTCTCACCCCTCTATCTCCACCTTCCAGGTTCCAAGTTGGTGTCCAGCCACAGTATGCATGAAACCTCTTCTGTGATGGTTGACCCTGTGACCCGCGCCATCAGCTGTTCTCAGCAGGGCGCTCCCACCCAGTCAGACGCCAGCAAGGTCATGGCCAAGGGTCTGGGCTTGACCAAGGGTTTCATCGGACAGAAGAACAGCTTCAGCGTCGACTGCAGCAAAGCAGGTGTGTGTGGTCGCGGTGTTAAGGAGTGTGTGTATTGGCCCTCTGCACCCCATCAAGAAATATTTCTGGGAGAAGCGCTGGTCTAAATATGTCTGTTTGTCAGTGTCTGTTTGTCAGTGTCTGTTTGTCAGTGTGTTTCATGAAAAGGTGCTATGTGTAGCATTTTATCATCAATAAATCATTACCACATTTGTTCTGAGACATTAATATGATTACCGTAAACCAACGACACCATCACTGAGAAGATTGTCAGCCTCTACCGGCCTCTACGCTGCATTTTACATTCTAGGTGTCACATTTGGCAGGAAATCTGCTGGATTGCTTTACAGCACAAAACAGGAATTGGGCGCAACGGTTGAAAAATCACTTCCAACATGTTTATCCTCTTTAGAAAAGCCAAAGAGAAAACCTTTGACCGTAGAAGCAACATTCTCTTTGCGACAGGAAGCAACGTGGGTTTATGGGAAATGTGGTCTTAATTTTGAGAAAGTAGCACTAACAATACCACTGGCATGAGATAGAGGCTTCCAATCGTCTCAACCGTGGTCTCATTTGTTTATGGTAATTATACCAAGGTATCACAATTAATTCGACAATGATATATTGATGTTTAAAATTGCTATTCTGTCTCCATCCACAGGGCGTAACATGCTCCTGGTTGGCGTGGATGGTCCCAAGGTCCCCTGCGAGGAGATCCTAGTGAAACACTTGGGCAACCGGCTGTACAACGTCAGCTACCAGCTCAAAGAGAAGGGAGAGTACATCCTGGTGGTCAAGTGGGGGGACGAACACATCCCTGGCAGTCCCTACCACATCACTGTCTAGAACCCAACGCCATAAATCAGAAAGAAGAAACTTATAGTACCACTGTTTTAATCAACTGAAATTCTGTCTAGAATCTAACCGATCATTGTTTACAAATCCAATCCCTTCCACGGTAAAAATGGAACCAATAAGATATCTGGCTTTTTACTAATTATTTTATTGCTGTGTAACCAACTAGAAAGCAAACTCCCACGTCAGTGTTTACCCTCAGCCAGATTTCCTTGTTTTGCTAATCAGAATTTTTAAACCAACCCCATTACACTTCACTGTAACCAACCAGTCTTATTTTAAAATCTCCCAAAGATGAATGCATAGACACTGAATATCCCTCTCTTCATCAGTCACTCACTCCATTTCTTTCTTCATCCCTCCCCTAATTACATCCGTAAATATATTTAGAGAGCGGAAAGATGCACCTTTTTATTACTGTAAACTAGCAGTGAATTGTGCCTTAGGCTTTTTACGTGTTCAATCGTGGACACTAGTGGTTAGCCTGTAGTTTCGTCTGAATTAGTTCAGAGTGTAGAATGATAGGATAGCTTAGCATAGTGTAGCAGCGTAGATATTGGCCCAGCCTAGCCTAGCATGGGATGGAGGGCTATGCGTTACACTGGAGGGGCTACCCTTATATAAATAGTGGATACACTTTTAAACAGGCTTTTATACGAACAATCGGGACCTAAATCAAAGGGCGTCAGAAAGGTGATGTGACGTATCCAAGACTCTTATACCTCCTTACCTATGATTTGATGTGTGCACAATGTGTAAAAGTACCCATATGCATGCCTTACACACTCTGACACACTTTGATATTAGTCCTATGATTGATGAAAGTTGTATCTCTTATTTATACAGGGGTAGTTTTTGTAGTGTTGAAACCCAGTAAATGCCCAGTGCTGGCCCAGTCCACTCCAGTGTGTGTTGTTCATGATGCTCTTTAACTAACCCAGTTGTTTTACCTGCTGCTAGTGTGATCCAGTTTTAGGCACTGCTGTTCTTAAAACCATAATATGGATTAGAGTGATGATTACAAAGGATTAGAGGTATGGTAACGTGAATAGAGAGGCTAGTGACAGGAGAAAGTTAGTACCGGCCTGAGATGGTAACTTTCTCACAGTAGCTTACCCTCACTCGTGGTTTGTCTCACACATGCTCTCTCAACACTGCTGCCGGAAAACTATGCTTAGGCTTTTTGTGCGTTTTACGCTTGATCCAAACGTGTGCTATGCATGTTCATTAGGTCCTAAAACTCACTCTTCAATTACAGAAAGCCTCTGACTCAGAATAACATCAATTAAGCTGAAACTGAAGATATGTGGTGTTGTGGTGGTCCACTTTGAATATGGAATAGTTGCATATAAATTAACTGGTTCAAAAAGGGAAGCTTCTAGAGTTGTGCTGGACAGAAGGGCTGAAGATGATATTGTGAATTGTCACGTCCTTAAATACACAATGACCAAAAACAAATTAGAACAAATTGCTTTGTTTTTCTGCTCAATGTCTGTAACTCGCCCTTCATCCCTCCAGCTCTCTGGCTTTGTGTGTACTCTGTATTTCAGAGCAAAAAACGAATCTTGTCTTAAATAAAATAAAAATGTATAAAAAGGCTTTAAAGGTGTTTGTAAGACGTACAGTGTTTTGATAGTATTTTTCTGTCAATCTAATGGCTGTGTATTTTGTGTCTCTTCAATTTGCACCAGAAAGGTTTATCTAACATACCCAGGCTTTGTCTGATTCACACTGAATGAACCATGAATGGATAGAAGTATAACATTCTACTAAATCATGACAAATGCAACACAAGTCAGAAATATGTGACATTTCCCTAATTAAAAATCACTATGATATTTATAGGGACTGTTGTGCTCAATACTGAGTTCATAGTGACCTTATCATACTGTATTGGATACGTTTTTAGTTTTTTTTTTAATGGTAATTTATACTTAACCTCTTTTTTTGTAAGGGAAGTTTTGTGTGGGAATGCATGGATGCAGCTGTCAATAACAGACTGTTCTTAAGTTGGATATATATGTAATATACAGATCCTTCCAATGAGTGGAACACGTGTAGCCTACATTACTACAGACTGCAGCCAACACCCTTCCTGGAAAACTGCAAGGAAGAAAATGTCCTTATTAGGTCTGATGACAACCCCCCCCCCCCCCCAAAAAAAA
>OMLI01094280.1:10697-25569 GCA_900302605.1 Rondeletia loricata
AGACCAGTTATTTACAGGTGATATTGAAGTTATATGGTCATGCGACCTGACCAGTGATCATATATCGATAAAAGAGCTGGCTATCGTTGCAAATTTTCTGATACTGGTTCCAACATTTTAAATTCAATTCCCGTTGAATGCTATATATTTTTGTGTTGAATGACAACACATTTCATTATGGAATATAAATAAATTATTTTTGTATATTTGTGCAGGCCATCTTTTTTAATAAAATCAGACCATGCACAGTTGATTTCTTCAGTACAAATTCCAGTTAACAAGAAGAAAATTTGGCTCCACATTTTTAAGAATTCAAAATTTTCTGTACTCTGTATCATTAGGTATCATTTTTCAATACCATGCCCTAATCAATATTCCTTTCTTTGAAGCTTTGTGAATATGTGCTAAGAGAAAGCAATTGTTACTAGTCTCAAATCCTCACACACATCCCAGAATATAAGTAACATACATTTAATTTATGCAAAAGAACATACCAAATATGTGACAATATGCCCACTTTTGATAGTGGTGCTTGATAGGATTGGGCAATGAGTTAAAATGAATTCATTTTCAGTTCATGATTATCTAACAGATTATGAGCAAAAAATGCTGCTAAAACACAAAATGATTAAGACGTACATGAAAAAAAACAAAACACAGATGAGACAATTGCCATACTATGCATTAACTTGAATTCAGCTTTTCCTTCAAACTAATAACAAAGACATTTAAACAAATTGTCTTAAAACACTTTGAACTGTGCAGGTGATCAAAACCAAGATTAAGTACATTTCAGAACAGGGGTATCAGAATCTTGGAAATGTCTGTCAGACATGTTAAGGCAAATATTCGCTTCATTCTCCCATTTTAAGCCATTTTTAAGACAACAGTTGTGTTTACAGCTATACTGATATCAACGTTCAAAGAACACTGAAATCCGGTCACTACTTCCTACTTCAGGCCACAGCTAATTAAGGTGAAATGAAATCACAGGTTGTGGTGATTCGGATGTACCTGCCTTGGTACAAAGATGTTAAACATTACACAATCCAGTTTGTTAAAGGCATCTCTACCACATCCAGTCGTATAATGTCAAAATGTAACATTCACTGAAGTGAATTATAATTTTTCAACTAAATACCAAACAGCATCAAGACATCAACTAAAGCAGAATCATACCAATTCGAAATGTGGGTGAATACCCAGTAAGCTTTAGAACTGCATGTAGAGCTAATTGGTATGTTTAAAAGAGCAATTTGTAGACATTCATCTACAACATAAACATGAGAGGTACAATTATGTACTGTGTGGCAGTTAACAAAAGGGTAACCATGTAGACTTGAGTTGTGTCAAAGGATTCAATTTTTTCATGAATGAAAAGGCAATTCGTGGTAGGCTAGGTGTTGGTGGAATTAGCGCTAGTTTGAAACCAACATAACGTTGGAAGAGTGGTTTTCTTGTCTTGGAAATGGAACAGGATAATGGCAGAAAAGCTACATAATAAAACTCCTAATAATTCAAACCCAAAGAAACTGGTCCTAACCACAAATTCTGGGTGAAAATACAAGGTAACACATCTTGAAAGAAATCTGCGTATTATGCTTTGAACTTCATTGAATTTCTTAATTATTAGTGTTAGATCATGATGAAAATTTGTAGTGTTTCAATTCTACAACAATATAGGTTTTGTATGGATGACAATTTTGTCTAGCCTCCAAAAGTCCCATAGAATTTTAAAAGAAATGAAGTTGTCAGTTCGCCAGGCTATATTATTATATGGCCAGAGGAGAAATAGATTGCTTATGGCATGCCCCTATTATTGTCATTATGTGATTGAATTATTGTAACTTATTGATTTGAACATTAACAATATGAATTAAGGTGTTATGTCAACATTTGACTTATGTACCATCACTGAAACAGCAAATAAACAAATTACTTTGTACTTAAATACAGACTTTAGTAGCTTTTGTTTTCCACTATGATTGTACCATCAAATTAATACTAAATACAAATCAATGCTTTTTAGTCCTGACAAAAAGACAAAGAATACAATTTTAAAAAAGAATTTTGACAAGAGGGATCACATGCACTATTTTGCATTTTAGATAGAAAATTTGATTTGGCTTTCACTGTGTCATCTAACCATTTTACAGCAGAACAATATCCAGCCATTACAACAACAATCATTCTTAAAAACTATAGTATTAAAGGGCATCATTTGATCACGAGTTGGTGGTCTTGGCCCACTTTTGAAAAGAGAACCTTGCTCCTCGTTTCCATTAACACTTGGAGAAGTAAAGTGAATAGTGTTTCAGCTATTATCCAAGGTCCTAAATACTCCAGGACCCAGCTGGGCAGTCTTTTGGTCCATGTGGAGTCTTTTGGTCCAGTCATATTACACCCTGGTGAGGGTAAAGGTCAGTGACTAGGTGGGTTCCTGTGTTCGGTCATAATCCATGATCAGGCCTTTGATATGCGACAGTTTCTGATGCAGGTACTCGCATCGCTTCTTCTCTTCCCGATACCCAGGAAACTTCTAAAAAGAAAAAGTGGCACCAATGAGCTTCCGATAATACACAAAAAAGTGTGACACAATATGTGATGCTGGAAATGTTTCCTTAAAATAGAGAGAAGGAAAAAAAAAATTCTTACTTTCTTATACTTTCTGTACTTTTGTAGTATTTGGTCCTCCATAAGCTGGAAGGATTGAAAGAAAACAGTGTTAGCCTGCCATGTATCTGACCTGTTCTCTGTTTAGAAAGAGTATTATGTTGAGAATGGGGCAGCCATTGGTTGCTGGTCCAGGCAGTACCTTGTACTCTTGTGTTCCAGGGGAGAGAGTCTTGATCTTTGAGCCCAACTGAACAAACATCTCTGTGATAGTACCAATCCGGTCATGAAGGGCTCTGTATTCATCATACTCGGCACAGAAGTCGTCCTTATACTGTTGACGCTGATTCAATGCTGTTATGGTGCTGTATTTTCTGAAAGAATAAACATAAACATCTTGACAACTTGTCTCCAGAAGCAATGAAACATGAAACAAACAAGAAGCCAGTTTTTCCCCAAACTTTTTCCAGTAGATGGCACTGTAGAATGGTGCAATGAATAGTCTGACACGTCACTGATTTAACAGTGTGATGTGTTGTCCAGATGTATGAAATAGATTAGATCATTTGTTTTCAAAGTAATTCTCAGTGAAGCTTTGTGACAGCACATAAAAATTTGTTTTTTCTTCCCACAATTTATGTGAACATTTTGAAGCAGAACCCAAATCTTTTAGGGCAAATCAGTGTCTTCTCAACAAAAGTAATAAAAGAAGATGGACTTTTCAGCAACAGATGATATCAACTCAGGCGGCCTCATAGATTTAGTGAGAAACTGTTTATTTTTGGAATGCATTTGAGAAATGCCTACTGAATCTGGGAGTTCAACATAAAAAGGCTGTGAGGGACACAATGTGTATTTGAACTTACATTAAATAGTCAGGCAGTTCCTCTGCTGAGGTTCGATTGACAGGTGTTTTTGCTCCATCACGGTCTGTAGATAAACACACGCACACAAAGACAGACAAAAAGGTTAAAGCAATCTGCCAATGCAAATGAGATAAAGCCCCCATCATATCGAGGCTGATGGAATCGTTTATCACTGTCCCTGATAAGAGATCTGCTCCGAGGCGGGCAGTGACGTCAGCAGCACAGAGTAGGAGGCAATGCTGCCTGCTGACTCGCTGGACCGTAGGTCACCCAGCTGTTCCACAGTCAATCATCAACAGACTAGACCGGGGAGCGAGGGTAGGGCGGAGAAAATGTTACAGTCCTAACAACACACACGACAGTGTTGTTTGAATTGCTCTTTGTGGGCTTCTGATGGCAACTGTAATTCACCCCTGAAATTGGAGCATTTTTCCCTTTACAATTGCTAGACAGAAACTGCTAACTTCATGGCCAGAACAAATCATATAAAACGGTTTCATTACAGTACAGTAGGTTAAAAGAGATGAGACAAACTTCAGAACAAGTCATTTTCATTGCCATTTACCATTGAGATTTTCTTGGCTCTGCTTCAGGTCTGGACTGGTCTCTATCCAGTCCGGTTTTAAGCGCTCTCGTTCCTTGTCTTTGTGCTTTTTGGACCTCTTCTTTTTATGTTGGCCATTGGCAAGCTGCTGGTCAGTGCAGATGGAGGTCTCAGTCTGTGGGGGCTTGGGGCTGGGTGCAGTAGGGGCTGGCTCCGTCCTCTCCGGTTTGGGAACAGTAGATGACCCTCTGAGTTTGTGCCGTGAGTAAAGACCATTTGGGCTCCCCTTTATGTGATTGTTGGTTGTTTCAAACTCCATTTTGGACTGTACACTAGTGTTTCCTTGACTAGAGGAGCTACGAGCCCCATTGGGGCCATGGTCTTTATTGGAGGGGGACTGCAGAGGCAAACACTGGTCTGATAGTCTTTGTTTCTTGGGGGTCTGACAGTTGGATGGGTCAGAGGGCAATGGGCGTTTCTACAAAAACAAGGAGAGCAAGTGATTCATTTGCTGTAAATTTTTTTGGTTATGTTTTATAAAGAAAAAAACAAACTTACTCCCGCACACACACAGTTACAAACTCTGCTTTATTCTGTCAATGGTTCGGACCGGGAGTACGTTAGTTTTTTCTGACAAAGTAAACTAAGGGCCCGCTTTACCCCCAGCACCACAACAAAGAAGATCTTTTGGATTGTGCATGTTGTTTTTTTCCTCTAAACTATGTTTTATAAAGACTCACTATTATTTGAGGGTAAATTATGTTACATGGAAACATCCTAACTGGACCCTGAAATGAGATGTGCCAAATTGTCTTTAGCATAAGCATAAATACAAAGCAGATGCTGTCATAGCTCTATTGACGAGCTCTATAACGAACGGCAGCGGATTCTGAGGGTTAAGTCAAAAACTCGTCCTAACTAATTATTGCACGTTTGCATTGTGTTTTCGAAGGGATCAACAGAACGGCCAAAGAGTCTCGACAAAGGCCGGCGGGGTGAAAACACAGGCCGTGGCTGAAATAAAGTATAAAATTACCATTTTCTCTCCGAAGTCTCCTTTAAAATCGTACAGGTGACAGACATTGAAGAGGATCACTTCCGGTAATGGCGCTTGTTCTATGGTTAACAGTGATAGTAATGTGTTTTATTGGCGACCAGTGGTGGCAGCACCGAGCGTTCGTCGAGCTTTCCCAGAAAACCATAGAACAAGCGCCATTACCGGAAGTAAAGTAATTTTGACTTATCCCTCAGAATCCGCTGCCGTTCGTTATAGAGCCCTTGTATAGTATTAACAATACATACTGTACAAGGGCTCGTCAGTAGAGCTAATGCTGTCATACAAAGAAACTTGACTTTCATTCCCCCTGAAATGTATTTAGTCTCATGCTGCTCAATGTAATCACACTTCTTACTGGAAGATATAACAGAAATATGATCATTCCAGCAATCTGCAATAGAGGAAAATCCCTAACCATTCTCAATCGTATGAGAAAGCAGCATTAGGGGAAGGTATAATTCATTTGAGATGAATACTTACCACAGAGAGACTCTTGGCAGGACTGAGTTGTGAAGGAGAGTCACCGGGGGTTTTGTGGAATGAATGGTTGGACTGGAGACTCTTCAACTGGTTACTGTGGAGTGGCTGAAGTTTCCTGAATAAACATTAAGAACACATCACCTTCAGTTAGCCAGTTATTCTTATTGTACTAGGTACATGGCTGTAAAGATAAACAGGAAGAAACAGTATGTGGGCCATAAAGCTCACTTTGACAGATTTATGATTTAGTGAGTAAATAGGAGTTCAGTTTTCATTTGTGATGGCATGGCTTCCAGAGAAATGAAAGGGGTGGGACTTTTTTCCACAGAAGAAAGCATAGGTTGAAACAAAAAGGGACCTTTGGTTACTTTAACCTAAAAATCAAGGACCATCATTGGCAGGCAAACTCTGTGTCTGCATCAAGTATTCAACTAATTAATTAAAATGCTAGTCTTTAAACAAAATAATGTATTTGTGTGTCATCACAAAATAACATTCAGCCCCATTACAACATTTGGAATATTATCAATGCTGTTTGCATTGTGTTATGCTTTGTCTTTGTGACTCTCTGGTGATAACATCTACAGGAGGCAAAGGCCGAGTGGTGTCCAGTGAGCAGAACAATAGTAACAGATTTACGCTCTATCAGACCAAACACTCTCCAATCTACTTCCTACAGCTCTTTCCTCAAACAGATGTCACTAGAACAAGCGAATAGTCATTCCTCCCAGTTGATGCATGCAACCTTTTCAACCATATGATCAGTGTAATCAGTTATAAGTGCCAGTAGAGTTTACGACATTACAGACAATTCAGCAAGCCTGCATTGAAAGGATCCACTCAAAACAAAGTCAGTCCTCTGGAATAAACTACAGCAAAAAATGATGGAGTTTACATTTACAGAATACCACAGACCATATACATCCTATTCACACTTAGCAAAACATTGATGACTTCCATTGTAAGTATTGTTAAACTTAGCAAGGGTTGTGAACAGAGGGGTTTGTACAATCAGCCGGTCGGGCTTGCAGTTTTTCCGAAACACTCATGAAGCACATGGCCAGAGTGTTTACTGGAAGGCAGAGGACACGTATGAGGGATGAAGCTCATCCTGAAAAGCTCTGCCTTGCTACTCTGAGCCATTTGGCAACACCATGCAGTGAATATTTTCCTCTGCTTTGATGTGCCCATTAAGAGATTCATCAGTGCAGAGAAGCAGTCATTTAGTTGCTTCCCTTTCAACATGATCACAGCAGGCATCTACATTAATCCAGTGGCCTGGCTGTATTAACGCCAGCACATTGTCAAAACGCATCAATCCCCCTAGAAATACTCTTTTCCACATTATCTGGCCAAAGGTGTCTCTGAAAGTATAAAATACATTTTAAGAAGTAAACAAAACATTTTGTTGTGGGTTTCCAAGTCGACTTTCTCCATGGAACACAACACACAAAAACAAAACACTGAAAATTAATTGCTGTCATATGTATTAAGGCTCACTTGATACATGAACAATAATGGAAATCACACCCACCGGGCCAGGAGCCTATGGATGAGTTGCTTCTCCTCCTCTGGATAGCCAGGCCAGTCTCTCTGGACATGCCTGTAGAGCTCATCCTTCAGACTGTAGCTGTGGTCCTTTGGGTTCAGCTTAGCAATCTGGAAACCAATGGCTCCAAAATGTTAATAAACCAACAGGAAGGGGACTGAATACAACAAGTCATTTGTCAGGGTGAGAATCCAGCCGACGATCTGAGATTTGTAAAAGCATCACACCATGTTAACTTGCAATGCCTTGACCCCACCTTGTATTTAAAGACCTTTTTGCACCTCAATGGCTCTACAGTCGTCTGAACAGTTTATTTCTACGGTAAACAGTTTAACCCTGCACTCCTATAACGTCTAATGCTGGAGCAAATCTACCCAGAATACCTCTCAAACCGCTTCCAATTCTTAAAGTAGTCAGAGCCCAGCTGGAGACACCCCACCCCTGTCCTGTCAAAACACAATCTTCTCCTCCAAAAATAATTAAAGCACAGCCCTAATTACAGCTACCGGCGGCAGCACAGTCTCCACTTGATGACTGCAGTGGGACACTCAAACATAGTGAGCACGGGAAACATGCCTGAAATAAACGTACTGAAATCACCCTTTTAGATCAGTTTCAGCTGTACTGTACTGTACTGTAGGCTGTAAATGGAGCCAGCATCATTAGCAGAAGTAGCAGCAGTGAGGGACTACTTTATATTTGCAGTTTTAACCCCTGAAGTGATATCAATTGACTCTAAATGCAGCTGAATTTCAATTTAGCCCTTTTTATGAACCTGTATTTTTTACGCTTGTGATATTGGGTTCCGTTTCATTTTCTCTTGTTTCTGATGTGATGTTTTAAGAGAGGATTATTCATGTAAAATCTATCATAATACCTAATCAAATAGCTAACATTGACTGTTTTTGCATTTCCCCTTCAGTTGTTGCTTTTGACTCCATATTTAATCGCTAGTCAACACTGTCTGTCTAGCAATGTGTACGATTTCTCACCTCATCCAGCACTGAGGTCAGGTCAGCCTTGTCCTTTGGACTGGCCCTCTCCCTCTCCAACCACAGTAGCAGCTCAGGTTTCCTGTAGGGTTTTAAGGCCAGGAGGTGAATGATGCGTTCCCTCAAGGGCCGGTGCGCCACAGGGCTGGGAACCAGGCTCCTCTTGTTGCTGGGGGAGTGCTTGTTGCTGCTATCTGTGCCTGATACAATACCCTGCTTCCTCTGGACCTTCACACACTTACCTGAGATCAAAACAAAGGGATAGACAGCATTGTTTCAACATGACATTTGTGATTGTATTTGTATAGTTGTTTTGACAACATCATTTTCCATCAAACTTCTGCCATGATAAGTACAGGCTTCTTTGGTCATTGATAGTGGTAGTGATTGGGAAAATTATCACAGGAATAATCTAAAGCTGTTCTTGAATGGCCATACAGTCACCGCACTATACGAAACTAAAGAGGAGCAAAGGGATTATACCTAGTCTGACAACAGGATTCACATATACTGACAGTCCCTTGAATAGCCCAGCCAACATATCATTCCTGATCCAGTCCTCAGGCCAATTACGCAAACCAGGGCCTGGTTTTGAAATGTAAAAGCAGGCCTACACAGGAGAGACAACCTAATACACGTTATCTTCATCATATATCTCTATTGTCATGCAATGTGCTGTATGCAAATGCTATAGAAAGGTACAGCACTTTCAGCTCCATGTAAAATAGCTTTTAACATATATTTTAACACATATTTAGAAATAGCTTGGACAACCTACTGTGCTCATGCACTTTGTGTGTTGGTGTGCAGAGGCAGTGTTGCTGTGAGTGGAGCACAGTGAAAGGGTTGACAGTAAACAGAGGAGCATGGAAACTAAAGCAACTAACACAGAGATGCCCTTTCTTCCTGTTGCAGTACTAATGCAGCTGGGCCCAGGCAGGCAGGGAATGGCAGTGCTTCTAGATATCTGCCAACCGTAATCTCATTACAATTTTAAGCCATTACTGTGGAAGTTGCTATAGGACGAAGACACACAGCGTCTTCACAGGGACGACGTAGTATCATATAGCTACGGCATTATATACAGAACAGTAAGCTTTCCAGAAGAGCAGCTTCACTACACAGCCTACCATTAAAACAGAAGATATCTGTCCTTTTTCAAATACAATTTCACTTTTGACATTTCTGTATGTCCACCATGATTTGAATCAAGTAAGATTAGAGTGAAGAAAAGTATGTACAATCTGTATTTTTAAGGTGCCAAGGCGTGCTAAGCTATTCATTTTTTCCACAACAGTGGGAACTGCGATTATCTGACATGCAGAAATTTAAATATCATTGGAAATTTTAAAATCATGAACCCCAGCACACTGTATGCCTCAGAAGAATCAAAAGGAGCCTTTTAAATAAACTGTATCCAAGGGGGTTCATCTCTGCTTCGCCAAATGCAACAGTCTTTCAGGAACTTGTTCCAGCATCTACCTACCTTGGATCAAGTCATGAAGATTTTAGTCAAATATCCTCCTGCACTGAAACAACCTGTGCTGCCACATTTCAAACAAGCAGCAACTAGAACCAGTGTTTGAAGGTAATAAATTAAAGCAGCTTGAGGGAAGTTTTCAAACTGTCAATGCATCTTTTCCACAATCATACGTGCCATAATGACAGCGATGGCTTAGTTTAAGATAACTGACGTGGTTCCACTATATGAGCAATGATCCAATTAAAAACAGCAATTGTAATACGTTAGGCTCAATTATAGTGTATCAATAATAAATTAGGTGACTTCATAACTTAGTTGAATTTATAGTCAACTGTTTTCAAAAGCACCAAGGACTTGCCCAAAACCATTCTGTGCACACATTTCAGTTGCCCATTTCAGTTGACCGTAAATGCCTCTTTTCCCTTGGATGGAATTTCAGAGTAAACTTTGAATCATACATTATATTCTAAATCATGGACAACCCTCTGCAACCTATGATTGTGAGTTGGTATATACAGAAATTTTTCAGATGAGTATAGCATTATTGTACCACAAAAAGACTGTCAGTCTAGGATTGTGCGCTCTCCGTAGAATATGGCACATAAGCACATAACCCCTTCATTTCATTTTTCTTTGATTCTTCTTTAATGTCTGCAAGGGACACGGTCCATGAATAAAGTCCAGTTATGTGCTTGGGAAAATATGCCAACGAAAGATGGGCCATCCTTTGACAGCATGTGTTTCTAACCAATGTCTCTCATTTCTTTTTCAACATTTATCAGACATTTACAAGTGCCAGATACATTTTATATTTTATATGATTGCAAGAGCCCCAGAGAGGCTATTTCAGCAGCAAAGCACTGCATGTAATGTGTAGAAACTGGCTTCAACAGCAGGCTTGTGCTGCAATTACCCTAAATGTTATGTTGCAGTTATGTTCTACACAGCATGTTTCCATTCATAAAATATCATCTACACAAGCATTTAAATTCACAAGGGGCCTCTAAATGTCATGAAGCTTCATGGCTAAATCATTAAAAAATATGCATTATGTTAAATTTAACAGACTAAAGCCATAGCCTAGGCAAGGAGCAGGCCGTGAAAAAAGACAATTCATTGGAAGAAGGAGGTCTCAAGTCAGACCCCCAGTACTTAAGGTTAACCATGGCCTCTTCTTTAAATGATGTTCAGAAATTATACAATATTTCATCAAATGAAAACTAATCGAATCCCAGTCACTGTAATTCAAACTTTTAGGCAAAACTTCATCCACTCAGCGTGAGACTTGTTAGCGCATACTTCTGGCAAACTCAATCACAGTAATGGTGCTGGCAGGCAAGCTGGCGCAGTGCCTGAGCAATCTGGTCAAAATGAAAGGGAAATTACAAGAAATAAAGACATCCCTCTTGCATGAATAATTGCAACCCAGTGCTTTGATCAATTATGTGATAACGTCCACACATATGGCAATTATCAGCGGGACGAAATGGCGAGAATCAATGGATTAGAAGCTTTCTGGGAACACAAAACTCCTCGGCTGTCTGTGCTTGATCCCTCTGTGCTTAAGGCTGCCACGTAAACTGAGGTTGGAACATACAGCAGAGACAGCCATTAAGTGAAGACTTACTTGGCCCTGGCTTGATCTCAATTGCTGAGCGGCTCCAGATGTCTTTCTCCACCTGAGACATGCGTTCCCGGGTCATCTGGTAGGAGTCATCCGTGGCACAAACTGTGATCTTGTCCTGAATACTGCCCTGGCCCTCCAGGTGCTCCCTGCCCTCCCTTTTTGGGGGAGAGGAGAAGAGAGGACAAAAGACGACAAGAGATAAGACTTTGAGTTAAAGTTTACAAATGATCTGTCACACACACGACTGATTCTGTGATTTGTGGCCACATGCAAATTCCAGTCCTGTGTTAAAGCATCACTTTAAACAACAAGTGAGGAATTGTGAAGGCTAAAAGACCCAAATAAAGCAGCACTAATGTAAACCTTCAACCAACCCATTGACCCCGTGTGGCCACAAATACTAGCTCGATGTTCTCAATCATTTCTGGTCGCACCTTTGAGGTCAGTTGTGGCATGTCAGCCTTTGGGTATATTATTATAGAACATAATACTTGTTGATTACATGTTTGAATAGAGCCTGATAATGGACTGTCTGTTGTTGTTGCAGTAAACATGAGGGCATGGGCTACTTGAATTGGTAATAGGAAATGTAGGCTATTTAAGAGAGAGGCCACTGTTTGGGAAGCCCGGTGGTCTCAGTCTGACACCACACTTGCTGTGAATTCCATTTGTGGTTGACTGTGAAAATAGTTAAAGTGCGCTGCTTACCCTGAGAAGTATTGGTGAATGCAGTCAAAGCTGGACTGAGGTTTGTCTTTGCTGTCACTGGATAGGTAGAATGAGAAGACTCTGAGTGCATCAGGAGATTCCGGGGACGGCGCTGGGATCTTTATGTACTATTCAGGAAAGAAACAACGAGTATGAAATGATTAGAAACATCATTTAGAAATGCTGAATGTCTTTATGATGAGATATACTGAGACCATGATGTCCTAAAGTTGCAAGATCTATTCTAACTTCAAATGACTCAGAGGCCCTGCTTTAGCATTACAGTGTCATCTATAACAGTGTTCCTCTGTCGTCACCAGCTGAATGTTGTGTCCTATCAGGTTTGTTTCATTAGCTTGCACACACTATTCTAATATCCATCCTGTTAGACAACACAATGTAAATAGCACTGAGAGAAGGGAGTCTTCTTTAAACACTGGTAGCACAATATGTCAACATACAATAACAAATGATCCATATTTACTCTTCATTTGTTATCGCTGAAATTGCTTTATTTATTGTCTTTGAACCTGCTACGTTCACCATCCTCTACTAACATCTTAAATGTATGAACAGTTTAAAAGCACTAATGTTTCAGTATTTTAGTAGCAGTGTAAACGCCAAACCAGCTTCCATTTGTGTTTACAAAAATCATTTTGAAAGTCATGGTAATTATTAACCTGTAACAGTGTTACGATGTTCTCTATTACACTGTCTGACACACCTGAATGTATCTGCCAGTATTGCTGATTTTATGTTATTGCTGTATGAGTGTGAAGAGTGATGTGTTATATAATAAGCACCTTTTATCTCTCCCAGTCAGCGTAATCTGACTGAATGTAATCTCCAAGTGAAAAAACACTGGATAATGTAAACCAACTAAACAACTTGAGTCACTGGTTTCTGTTTTTATTCAAGCAATAAATGTGACCTAAATAATCCCCAATTTAAGCCAATCACAGAGGCTCGATGGGACCTCCCAGGTCAGAGATGATGACCTGTAGCCAGCCATGGGTGGAGCCTGTCTGAAAGGCAAACCATAACAATAGTATAGCGGATGGCTTTGTACTTGGGCGATAACCTCATCTGTCATATTCCATCCATGGCTCCCTAGCAACAAACAAACCAGCAGGGTGCCGTCTATCTCTGTCAGAAACCTGTTACATAAAATGACCTAAAAACCTACTTCCACTAAAAGGCCAGTTCAACATAGAAAGTCATTAACCAACAGGTAATATGTCCTTTGAAACATATTTGGCAGCCTGCATCTGTGTTTCAGTCTGAAACGTTGACAGTTTGGTACTTTTGTTGGTAGTGTGTCCTACATTCAGGAGAGGGCCAGTGATTATCACCCATCCTTACCAAGCATGGATACAGCCTTGCTGATGTGTAGTATTGTGTACAGCGTTACCATATTTACAGTGAGACTGCTGCAACAGCTGAAATTGCATCTCTTTCACCTCTCATTTTGTAGCAGGCCACATGGTAACACGTTAAGCCAAAGGACAAAGGCATTTTTACTGCAGGTTTCAAGGCAAACAAATGCCAATCAGAGGGACTTGAAACTGCCTCTTTAGTTATCAGTGGTAAGTGATTGATTATGGGCTGACTGGCAGAGAGCACAGTGCCCCTGGCAGATGTGGCAGGCAGGACTAGAGCTGTCACAAATGCCCAGTCATGCAGCAAAGCCATAAGCAGTTTTTGCAGCATGGAGCCAATGAACAGCTCCTCTTTCAACACCCCTCCTCCTCTTCTGAAACCCAACGCATGCCATTCACCCTACCCCCATCAGCCTCTAGCTTTCCCTAATGTGCACAGCCCACCCATCTCGACACAAAATGCAGCCCACAAGGCCATGGACACTTGAGACATACAACTGACCATTAATTCTGACCTATTTATGTCCAGCCGCTCACATGAACTGGTAAGGCAGAATCCCGCAAATGTCTGCTTTGGATTTTACGCTAATTAACTACGATCAACCAAAAAAGCATCAAAGTGAGTAGGAAGACGAGCCATGTCCTAGACACTGTCTAAAGTGGTAGCCGCCTTGACCAAAACGAGAAGCAACAAGTCATTAAAAAGAGGTTGTATACAGAATTGCAACGAAGAACAATTTGTGTCTTAAAATGAGAATACCGCTAAACAAAAGCTGGCAAAAGCACAGCCCATGATTTACAGTTTTTGCTTTGCAGTCATGGTAACCCCATGATACACCCACCCCCACAGTGCCACCACATCCCCTCTCTCCCTCTGTGCCTGCAGTGTGAGCCCCCCTCCAGCCATGTGTCACCCCCATCCATGCCACCGTGCACACGTCACGTTCTAATTTTAATCAGTGTCAACCAGGTCAGACTGTTCAGAGGTCGCCCCCGTTTTATTCACAGCTTCCTTCTCCAGCTTCATAACCATATGTAATTTAACCCATTAGTTCCCAGCTCCTGCCTCCTAAAGGAGAGCCTGTCTCCCTCACCTTGGGATCACAGGATTGATTCGTGTTGGCCTCGTAGAGTGCAGTATGAAAGAAAGCATGCTTAAAATATAGCGAAGGAGGAATGTCCGTCCCTCAGTAGAAGAGTTAACATAAACATGCCTGTGAAAAGGTCTAGTTTGAATATAAAGGTTTGAATTCAAAGGTCAGCTCACATAACAATAGGCCTCTGCATTTTAAGATGTGAACAGGATTTCAGGATGTAAATGTAAAGTTGTGACTAGTAATGACTGCAGAAAGGACTTATCATCACAGCAAAGTCATGCAAAGTGGCCTATGTCATCATCCCACCCAAACTGATTAAATCCACAGAAACTTGATTTGTTCAGTGACACCACCCACCCACACAGACAGGTTAGTCATCCTGGAGCTTCTGCCAGTCAAGGAGGTGGTGTAGAGTTACACAGAGCTGCTGACTCATAGGTCCCAGTATGGAGCCTTGGCCTGATCCCATGGGCTCCC
>OMLI01094282.1:0-15096 GCA_900302605.1 Rondeletia loricata
CACACCAGCAATAATGACTTTGTGGAGAGAGGAAAGAGTGAGAGAGGCAGCACTTAAGTGCATTCTTCCCTCATTCTTTTTTGTGTTTTTTACCAAGTAGGAAGTATTCATTTTGTGGAAATATCCCACTCTTGCCAGTCCTAAATAATTTCATTATGATTTTCTGTGTTCCTACACATTACTTAGTTGCACAATTGAGTGCATAAACAAATACTCTCATATCTGCACTATATTGTTATGTAATTGGAGAGGGGGCTCTCTTGCTGACCAGCTCTGGCTAAAGGGAAGTCGACCCTCAAAGTGCTGCCTCTCAGTGAAATTTGTTTAGAATAGGAATATGAGAGTCGTTCACTTGGTCTAAAAAAAAATGATGGTGAGAAGCGACTCTCATGATATCCTGCTTAATTTATTTCTTGTTTTATCTGTGAGGATGATTTTTTTAAACGTTATTTTTTATGGATTCTGAATTATGTATTTATTAATTGAAAGAGATGAATAATGACTATTATATTTTGACCCTAAACCTCAGCTATTCTGAGGACTTTCCTTTATATGGGTTTCTCTTTTTTTATCTTTAACACATAGTTATTGTAAATGTGGACGTTTTAGACTTAATGTGATCATCTATTGAGTAGCAATTTGCCTACAGATCTTTTCTTGCCTTCTATTCTGTCATAACTCTTTACCCCCAACCCCAGTTGAGTATATCCTGTGTCTGTTCCGGTTTCCTCTTCTCCCTGTAGCCAGAGGTTTTGGGCTACGTTCGACTCGAGAATAGGTTAGGTTGTGCATTTTGAATTCTGAGAAATGTCAACTTCCATATCTACACCTGAGCTCTTTCAAGTATTGCCACTTTTCATTTAGCAAAAAAGTATTCTGAGCCACTGTGGTCAATCCAAAGTAGTCATTGTAATCAGAAGAAATTAACATTTGAGGAACTTCAATGGGATGAGTGTGTATTTTTTTTAAATGATTCCAGTGAGGCCGTGCTGATGTGAATTGTGTGTTTTGCTCGGGGTGCGCAGTTCTTCACTCTCAGGGAATGATGCCACGGACATAACCTTCGATTAACCACCAGCCACATCATGGACGCAGACAGGATTTTCTTCCCAGTAGACTCACCCAAAACCTTTTTTTTTGATTGGTCAAGAAATTTTTTTTGTGGTCGTGGTCTTCAAGTTTATCAGTCCACAGGATAAGCTGTGCTTAACTTTTACCTATCATTGTACATTTAGGCTAACTCTTGAATTAACTTTTGTTAAAATGAATTTGATGTAGTCCCCCACCATTCTTAACACACATTTGTAATTGTTCAGCTCAGTGTTATCCTTTAACACCCTAGTTGAGGTGACTCTAAAAGAGGCATTTTCACCCAAGTAAATGACACCCAAGCTTTAAGACCACTCTTTAAACCGTGTCAGACTTCTAAAGCTTTGCTCAGGTTGACTTGTAGTGCACATGACCGGCGAGTGATTGTGTGATCTATCACTCAGCCCTAATGAGGTATTTCACATAATCCTGACACAAAGAACCCATTTACAAAACAAGTGTTAATCACATTGCCAGACTGATTTCCTGCTTTACTTACACTACACTTTAACCTTTGAACTCTTTGCATGTCAAGTCATTGAAATCACAAGAGCTGGCCCGCAGGCAGGGTTTGTTTTAAGCTGTAGTATTCATTGTACAGGATCTGTTCCCTTTTGCTTTTATATGCAGATCTCTTGGCATTTGTGTTATGTGCGTTGATTCTTGCAATGGTTTGTTTTTCAGATTTAGATGGCTTATGATTTAAAGTATACAAACACTGGCTAACTGTGACACTGTTAATGCATTGCATTTTGTTTCTGCATTTCAAAAATTGCCTGTAAATAAAACAAATGAAATAATCTACTTGTCTTTTCTGCACATCTGTCAAGCTCAATCTAACTGCTGACTAATTTAGCCCAATAATAGCCCTCCCATCCGTTTACCTTTAACAATTAATATTTATAGGTTGTGTGGTAAGTTTCAGGGCAGGCACTGATATTAATACCATATTATACTGCAACAATTACACACAAAATTTGCATACTTTAAGATAATTTTATTTGTCTATGTACAACAATGCCTTTCAGCGCATTCTGATGACTTCCAGGAAGACACACTCACAGGGGGATGATCTACAAACAAAGAAAACATGATGTTTACAACAATAGATACATTTACTAATACACAGAATCTTAAACCTTCAACAACCCCCTTGCCATTTTGGGTGAGCACTTATGTAGAAACCTGGCTTGGATGCTAGAGAGCAGGTATGTCTTTGGAGTCATCAAGTGGGCTCCCTCCATCACAGAGGTTTGGTTGAATTTCTAACCCAACTAGTGCTCTCAACAACAATAGGCCAATGGGAAGGCTGACCCTGCAGGGTTGAAACTGAATTGTGCCAACAATCAGAACCCCTTTACACCTGGCATTAATATGTGTCCCGGGTTATCGAATTGTAATCAGAGCAAAAACACATAAAATCCCCAGATAGCCCAGAGGTCGAGAAGCGGGCTTGAAGCTGGAAGGTTGCCAGTTCGAATCCCGAGCCAGACAGCAAGATGTGAGCTGGCAACCGGAGGGTTGTTGGAGTCAGTATCGGATGCCAGTCCCTGCCGGTATGCCCGTGAGCAAGGCACTTAACCCCTAATTGTTCCCCGGGCGCTGTAATGTGGCTGCCCACTGCTTCACGTGTGTATCTGGGGGGAACTGTGATGGGTTAAATGCAGAGGAATAATTTTGCTGTGTACTTGTACATATGTGACAATGAAAGTATCTTATACTCTTATATTAAAAGAGAAAGTGACATGCGGGCAAACCTGCATTTTTGCGAGGGAAACAGAAATCCAATTTCAGAGTGCATACTAGAGACTCGTGAGGTGTAAATGTAGTCCAGCTAAATCATAACTAGACACAATCAGCGTAAGAGAAGCATGCTAATGCTAATGCCAGGTGTAAAGGAGGCCATAGGTTAAAGGGATAGCGGACCCTGCTGGCATGAGTAACAGCATGGTTATAAAGGATCATCTTTACTGTGCAACAATGAATTTAAAAAGGTTTTGAAATGTAAAAAGTATTGAGTAGGTCCATATATTGAGCTATTTTTTAAATGGTTTAATAAAAAATTTAGAGGTAAAATATTTTTTAGGTTGTAGAAGATAACTAAAATTGCTCTACTCTGTCATAACAAATGAAATGGCTTGTGTGATTGCCAGAATTTACTGTATGCCATATATCACTGTAGTCTCTCATTCCTCTGTGGATACTGGTGGTAAGACATCTATTTAGAATAAGTGTCCTGAATGGAGGATGTATTCATTCATTCAGTATTCATTTGAGTGGAGCACGTTGCAGATGTTACCTCATTCCTCATCATCTGGTGGGATCCCAAGCTCCTCATCTGTCCATTGGGAGGCATCAGGCCACGGGAAGTGACCCTAGAAAAGATGCAAGAACGTTATCGTACAGCAATGTCCCCATTTAAACTTGGAATTTAAATCCCAGGGCATATAGATGAATCATGCTTCTGTCAAGTCTGGGCAACAAGACATATTTAATAACCAGTGTAACTACATGCTAAAGATCAGATTTGTGCAACTACCACTATAGCGACACACTTCACCAGATAGTAAAATCCCAGTACAGATATAATAGAATATGAACCAAGATACTTGCAAGGTAAGGAAGTCAAAGTAAAATAAAGGGTGTAAATATACCCGAGATTTAATTTAATTATCTTTTGATTAGTGATTATTTTCGTTTTGTTTTTAACTCTGTAGCACATTGAGATTCACTGTGAATGAAGTACAGTACAAATAGTACAAATAAAATGCAGTATTATTATTAATTCTACTCACATCGGTTGTTTATAAAGTTTCCGATCCCTCTTGGGTTTATTACACTGGAGACCCCTCTAAAGTCATTCTTCATACATCTATCTGCATTTCATGCCAAGTGCAAATGGAGCTGGAACTCACTACAGGAGTAATATACATGTTATTTGCAGGTCCACTTACCAGCACTGCGTCGGGATCATGCCAGCAGTGCCAAAGGATCCAAAACCACATGGCACCACTAAGAAGCTCGGACTCAAACTTCTGTTTCTTCGTTAGTTGTGGATATTGCCTGTACTGTGGCTCAATGTGTGGTCCTCCACCAGCCCTGATATACAACACACATTACAGTCAGGTTACAACATATGAAATACGGACTAACAAAGGTGACATTCATTCACGTGTGACGGTTTAGACTGTATGAACAAACAAGCCTTTGCTTTGCGAAGACAGCTAGCTTCGATGCTACATGAACTCGCTGGCTTCACAATACTTACTTTCTGGTCATTATCCTCTGAGGACCGCGTCTTAACAGCTGTGTCCCGGCTCGAAGGACTCCCAGCGCCCTCCCTAAGGAAGCCATGGCTGCTTACTAACGTTATATTCTTCTTTTAAACGGTATTATTGTGAGAAATAATGCGCTGGTCGTCGAGATGTCACCTTCCCCTTGTCAATAGACCACATCCCAACAACGAAAGCTGTGATTGGACAATCAGTGATGACCTTCGGTGTTCCTCTGTGCCAATTGGTTGCAATGGATAGCATAGAAACTACATTTGTGCGAAACCACGCCCCCATCTGGTCAGCTTGGGGGAAATTTGGCACTGAATTTCCATACTGGGTTTGTTACCCTGTCAGAACAAACCATTTTAAAAACCAAAATATGCCCAACAGTAGCTACCTCAGATGGTACAGTTTACATTTCGTTTAAAAAAGGCCCACACATTTTGCCTCACCACTAAAGCTGTGTCAAAGAGCCCTTGTCCTTTCTATGCAACACTATAGCATCTCTCAGATAACCTTGGGCTGAGCCACCTATCTACTACTCGGTCAAAATATATTTATATTTCACACGAGCTAGTTAATATCATTATTGTATCTTAATATCACTGGCTCGTGTAAATGTATGCACATAGGGCTGGAAAGGTTTTACCTTTCAAAGTATCGTTTAGTTTGTATAACTAGGATGTAAATTCACTGGTGTTTTACCTGATTGGCCCACTAGATGGGGCTAAAGGCTAAGCAATTGACAGTATATTGAATTCGTACTGTGCTACATTAAATGTTCTCCCCCTTGGTGAATTAAGCTGCAGATGGAAATTAAGTGCTTATGCAACTGGGATACGGACACTCAAGAGCTTAATATCTCAAAGACAAGTTAAATAAATGTCTCGGGTTTGTTTCGTCGTGTTTCATTGAGGAAATAACCGGATTCACACAATTAGTTGAAGTTTTCCATGGCGAAATGTGTTGTAGTCGAGAAGCCCGGGGTTAACAGCTGTAAAAACATGGATATACAAGTCACCTCTCAGGTCGCCGTGGTTGCGACTTAAATATGAACGTTAAATTCTCGGTGTCTTAACAGGAAATGAGCTGAAAATATATTAAGCCGAGAGCGCGCACGGCGCCGCCGCCCATGACTGCTCGCTCCGTGCACGAACAGCAAAACCTCGACGCCATCTTGTTCCCAGTCGGTAACGTTTTAACAATTTCGTCTAACGTAAAGATGTCACGTTTTCACGCGACGCAAGCAGTCCTAATCCTTTCTCGTGAGCAGAAAATATTCTGTCATGTCCGCCAATTTAGATATTAACCGCCAGGCTGCTTCCCTTTACAATGAAACCCACACTACTGTATCACAATGTTATCTAATGGCGCCTGAGCTCCGCAGATCTCCGGTTGCGCCCCTCTCCCCTCGCAGCTCAGAACCCGCCCACAAATACTATCTACATGATGTCATCAGAAGCCAACCATCTCTCAAACAAAATGACTAATTCATGCATCAAATGGCTGCGGACGATGTCCATATTGAAGAACGACAAATATCCATCTTCCACCACCTCTGCCCCACAATTTCAACCAAGACCTAAATAAATTCGGATCATCTTCAGTCCAAAACGCGCTAGGCAACAAAAACGACTCGCAGTGTCACACGTGTGGCCGTGGATCATGCATCCTCTCCGGGAAAATGACAATGACCTTTTCGCTGCATC
This sequence comes from Rondeletia loricata, assembly GCA_900302605.1. NCBI lineage: Eukaryota > Metazoa > Chordata > Actinopteri > Beryciformes > Rondeletiidae > Rondeletia > Rondeletia loricata. The sequence continues at coordinate 6,074 of OMLI01094282.1, forward strand.
CTCTGATTTCCACAACCATTTACGATCATTGCCTTTGACGTGAATGGGAACGGCTCGGTCGCCCCAAATCTAATCTCCGTCCAAGTTATTTCACACAAACCTGTCGGACAGCGGCAGTGTAGCGGAGCTGTACGCATGCGCGGGGGGCTGCGGTTCAGACTGATCCGCGTTGCGAGTGGGGGAGGGTCAATAAATGGAAACAGTGATGTGAACAGCCAGCCTATCTCAACATATGATGTCAAAGGGATTTCTACAGACATATTTATAGAGCGATATGACAGTAGTCGAGTTATCATGGAATAATAAAACTGTCAGAAAAATAGATGGAATTGTTTTTTCAATGTCAAATGTGTCTGAGATCATGTCCAGTGATATAGTAGTAAATAAATAAAAAAGGTAGGTAAACTACGACCACCAGTCAATGATCATCATAAGGCAAAAACCGACCATTCTACACAAAAATAAATAACATTTTAATTAACTTATGATTCCCCCCCCCCTTAAAAGAACATATAACTCAGTTTGATATGCACTATGATGTACTGTGTTTTCATTTAATTCAGATTCATGTCAGCATAAAACGGTTTTGAGGGTTTATCCTCTACCAGCCTACATCCCTTATATCAGTGTAGTTCGCATGCTTTAATTTAGACTCCAAGCCAAAACGTGACTCTTTATAATTTAGCTACAGGAATATGTAGTTCAATAACGATGTACACAATAATTTCCCGTGTTTTGTAGCCTATGCTTTCCGTTTCCTTTGTCCATGTTTAATCTCGTTGGTCAGTGTTTCATAGGCTATCCCTCCCAAACGTCAGGTCAATAAAGAAAAACACTGCTCTTGTGTAAGGGGTTACATAACAGCTTAGTTGCCTCCTACTGCGTTGGATAGCGGATTTAGGTGCTCATTTTCAGCCATGCCAGTGGGCTCCGGGTGAATTAAAGGGATATTTAGCCTAAAATACACAACCTTTTACTTTTTATTTTATTTTAGGCTACGTATTTGCTTTGCACCACATGATAGGCCTAGTGTATGCTCAGGGTAATGATGTACTAAGCATAAACTACCACACTGTCACGACTGGCCAACATTCAACTTCTTGGTCTTCAGTGTCTAGTTTTAAGGAAGACAGGGAAAAGTCAGGTGTATTTGGGTGTATTGTCCCTTTGTCTAATCAAATATAAGACAATATGCTATAGTTTATACATATACATTTATAACTTTATATACTTCATATCAGTAAGAAGCTTTGTAGTGATTAAGTGTAATCTATATGTGATATATTTGTGTGATGAGGGGCTTTAGGGAACTAGTTTATTAACAGGCAAAGATTGTCCTACGCTTTTCCACCGTCAGAGGAAACAGGAGGGAAACTGGATAACAATTAAACAAAACTTCCTGGTAAGAACATTCCCACCGCTGACTCAATTTTCACAAAACAGTGAGGATAACATGAGCATAATGTCATAAAAAAACGCCACATTGTGTATGTATTTCACAGTCTCAATATGACAATGGCTTTCTTATGAATTACATTCCGTGTGTTTAGTGCGACACATAGAGTTCACGTTTTTCTATTGTCCTGCATCAGAATTGTCTATGCTCGAGACATAACAGCGCAGATCAAATTGGCTCCAGAGCGTCGACTTTCGTGAACGCGCAATTCGAACGGCCGCGGCGCCCCTGTAAAGTCGGGCTTGTAGCCCCGCAGTATGTGGAGGCGGAGCTCAGGTTAGTGGTCGAGAGGGGGGCTCGTGGAGGAGGCGGAGTCGCGGCAGTCCTGCTAAGGCCGCCATTTTTGCAAAGGGAAAAGAGACTGGTTAGAGGGGATCTAATTTCTAACAGTCGGCGTAGGTAGGGCACAGTTTTAACGATTCCGAACTGACTCCAAGTCCAAACTGAACCCCCATTTAGCACCAGAGGAAAGGAATTCTGTAAGGAAAGGACTCTTTAGAGGACATCCACAAGTACAAACATTTGAAAGCTTTGCTAGTGATCCGCAGTGTGTGGACAGAAGTATTGTTTTGGTTGTGGAGGCTGTGTGGAAGCGACGGGGGTCTCACCCAGGTCCCCTTATTCGGTATTCAAGTTTTCTAGAGTGGACATAAACGGTAAGTAAACTGCATCAGACGTTAGTTGTAGAGTGAATCAAAATGCTATTGTTGGCTTAGTTAGCTGCTTGGTTACTTGGCTAGGTACATCATGCTGATGCTAGTTGTAGTACCAGCTGAGTTTAGCCTGCTAGCTAGCTGATTAAGTTAACACCTTTAGCTCAGGGTCTACATGTAACTTAACCAAGATGTTACAACAGCTAGATAGGTGTCGTTAGTTCTCAATGTGAGTTTCAACTTGGTCAGCGCAACGCGAAGAGAAACACCACTTGCTAGCTAGCGCATGCTACTAGCTTAGCTTAACTTGACAGACTGAATAGGGCTCTGACTTTCTGCTGATAGTGTGGCAATACACGAGACGTCACGCAGTAACATTTGCGGGATAAATACTATTTAGAGGCTGTGATAGTGAATATTCTTAATTGACCTTACAGATAGCGTTGGCACTAACTATACGTTATGAGTCGACGAAAACGCTGCATTTGGGTTTATTTATCGCTCCTACAGCTAGTCTGTTTTGTTCCAGCATATAGACATTTATCAACAGTTACTAGCACAGTTAGCCAGTCGATAGAAATGTCACATCAATTAACCAGTTTGTATGATAACCTCATAAAAGGTGGCATTTGGGGTTTAGATTATCCAGCTAGTTTGACACAGTGACACTGCAGGCCATATTGCGCACGGGTTCATGCGTTTGGTTAGTTTGGGTGAAAATAACTGTTGCCAGTTATCTACCCGCTCTGTTTCCAACCAATTCAATATAAGCCTACAATTTTAGTGTATATTCGACCCCTTGCAACAATAGCGGCTAGCGAACGTGCCAGGACTATCTTACGTTACTTAAATAACATGTTTGTAACACCATTTCGCCCAGTGTGAAAACATTAGATTTGTTACACACTTGAATCTGTCTTGTTGGCCCCCGTCCTGCTCACCTCGAGGAGTGCATTATTTCCGTTCAGAGAAATGTCATACAATGCCACTGTTCAAAGCCAGAGGACAAGGAGCTCTTGTATGCATGTAAACAGAAATGTGAAGATATTGTATATATTTATATCATAGTCAAGTTAAAAGCAAGATCAGCTGTTTAAATAAATACCTAACGTTAGTTAACAGCGAAGCTCATGGGCTAAGGAGCTTTTGCCAAATCGCAATTGAGTTAAATTGAAATACAGCTGGACCTTTCTAATGTTAGTTGAGAAACTGACGACGTGTGACTCTTATTTTGTTATCATCAGGCGTAAAACTCATTTCGTGATCACTTAATTTAGAATCAGGGAGTGTGGTTCAAATGCTGCAAGCGTGGGGGAGGGGATACTCAGTTTGCTAACTCGCCCCAGTCATACAGTTTGTAACTTCAACTCGGTGAGCGAATTAAATCGTTAGCAACGCCAGCCACCATGAACTACCCTGTCGCAGTTAGCCATTTTACCTGACATACATATGCATGTAAAAACGGGGTTGTTTTGCACTGAGCTCACTACACACTGATGTTGCTTGCTCTTGTCTCGAGCCATGTAATCCACTTCATTCGTGTTGGTTCTACTTTACTTGACTAACTTTAACCTACTACGCATTATGTTGTTAGCTGGCTACTGTTAGCTTCGTAGTTTCCAGTGTTGGTAATTACAGGCCAAAATCAATTGAATGTGATGTCTACTGTCGTCGTGTCTGACGTTGCCAGTTTCGCGACTAGCATTGCGTTCTTACGACCGATTACAAAGTTAGATTTAACTGCAGGTTAATTCGTGCTTAACTAGTTGTCTGGCTAATCTGAATGAATGGTATTATATCTAGCATGCGCTACATCTCGAGAGGCCATTGCTGACCATAATTGCTAGCCCATTAGCTTGCTGGCTTACTTTCGACGAGTTCACAAAAAATCCTAATGGTAACAACACAGAGACTGTACCGACAGAGTGATACTTAAGGTAGAATGTGTGAAAGATAGCATTCTTGGGGATTTTCTTCTCATGGCGAGGCTCCCCTGGCTACACGATTGTCTCGCTGTCCTTAGAAAAGCGCTATGAAAATGGCGACTGGACTAGGGTGTTGTGGTAACATAATAGCAACGTTATACCCTCCACACCCCTATCGGTAGAACTGACTGCAGCGCCGACATACTCACTGGAAAGCAACTACACGACACATGATTTTTATTTTAGTTCAAGTCGGGTATAACAATAACGCCACTAACATACAACAATAGATAATAATTCGCTCGCCACAAACGGTACTCTTTGACTTATTTAGCAGTAAGAATTACTGACCCTATTCATCACCCCTTTATCAAAACGGATAACATAGTCCTCTAATATGCGTCACGTCATATGCCATTGCTTGCATTCTGTGCTGTAATATTGGTTGTTGGGACATGTGGGTTATTGTCAAGGAAAATGAGTGTTTGTGTATTAGGCAACATCAGCCCTGCTGGTTTTTGAATCTGACAGCACTACTGTCAGAATTTATTTGCGTTGCATAAAGACATACAAATACAGCTCTTTGTTACAAAAAACTGTTAATTGTAACTCCACTCTTGCCATATACCACCCCTCTGAAATAATAAAATGAAAATGCACTATTAATGGTTAAATAGCTTGACTATATAGTCCCCAGACCCATGGCTTGCATTTACCCTGAACTGTTTTCATTGCATCCTCTCTGGTGTGATAGAATTGCACTGAATGTTTTATTGAAACATTGGGGGGATGTGAGCGGTCAGTTCTGATGGGTAATAATTAGTGGTTGTTTAATTTAGTCAGTGCAGCTGGTAGTTTGATGCATGTAGTGAATGGGAGTAGAACAAGAAGGTCACAGACAGGGATAGGTTGGATCCACATAAGGAATATAACCCAGCTTCTGCACTCTATTTTCATGGCAAGACAAGTGAGTGTAAATTTAGGAACGTTTGTTGATTGTGTGGCATGGCTAGTTGCTTACCTGAGTCCTGTAATGAGTGTTTGGGGGTTGGGCCCAACATGGTCAGTTTGAAACAACAGCTGTGACTGTTACTCTCCATCGACATTGACAAAGACCCCCTACCGTCTGTGTGCCCTTCCCCCTTGAGGTCCTCACAAGCCCACAGCAAAGGCCTGTCAGGAAAGCACTCCTCAAACATTGAGTGCAAAAATGAATGGTCATGTTTTGTTTGGTATTCTCTCTGCTCCTAGGTGAGATGGTGTAAGTTGTTCTAGGCCAGGGATCACATTTGAACTTTCCCACCTTTGACACACTCACCACTGCACTTTGTTGCATGTCCTAAATAGGAATGTCCTCTCATGTTTTAGGCCATGAATGTACTCTATGTAGGCTACATTTTCCTAATTCTGTTATGAGACAATTTGTCACTGCTACCAGTAGAGAACCAAATCGAGGCTACGTTCCAGCCTACGTACCATTGTCAAGCACTTGGGCTCTCACAAGCCCTGCGGTGGTGCAACATAGCTCTGTCCTTTCCTCCCAGTCGGCCTGTGGGACAAGCTGGAGACAGATCCATGGTGCACTCTCTTCTGCTCAAATGCCTGTTCATGACTTGCCAAGCATGCCTTTTTCCTCCTTCCTTTCCCTCCTCACAGTGTTTGTGTTAGTTGAATGGAGTAGAAAGATTTCAGGACTGGTGAATCGAATCGTGCTGTTGGGTATGTATTTTAAAGCCCTCTTCAGTTACATTGTTGACCAAACTATCAAAGGCAAATATGTGATTTTCATATGAGTGAAGCTGTGCAGCTGTTCTGTGAGGAAGGGTATCATCACCCTCACAGCTGACTGACACTCTTAGACTGGATCTGCTACACACAGGTGCTAGTTACGCTAAAGCATCTGTCAGCAGCAGGAGCATACCATAGGATCCATCCTGCTGCATGACATGGGCCTCCAAAACGCCTCCCTCTCTCCTCTGTGGAATAGGCTACCAGGAGTCATCCAGTCCCAAGTGGCTATATGATTAATTTGTGATATTTTCCCATATCACTCACCTAGGTCAGAGAAGTGTCTTCACAGCTTCAGCTTCTCTCAGGAAGCAGCCTAGAATTGGTATATTGGTAGTTGGTCCATTGTCAGAGCAAGTGTTGACAGGAAGTTTGTGATAAGAAAAGTTGCTTGTTACTCATGGACATGGCTCGGGTAGCAACAGCAAAAGGGTCTCCATCTTGAGTGGAGGGGTTATGAATACTAGATGAGTGAGGGCCCTACTGTGCCTAATCAGAGGCTGCTCATAATACACAATCCCCAGCCACCTAGCTCTTCCTCTTAAAGGAGCATATTCATGCATATTAGGTATTTATTATGCTTGTTATTTAATGGCATCTGGCTTGCACCCAACAACATTGCTATGTTATTGTGGCCATTTCAAGTCTTTGCCTCTCCTCAGTCCATACCCATCTCTGTCTCCAGGATCATACAGCTGACAGCTGTAAATACCTGACTCTCTGTATGTGTGCCTGGTTACATTAAGCAGCAAAGTGTGTGTTTGCTTGCTGTGTTGACAGAGATGGAAGGGAGGTGAGTTGCCCCCCCCTCCCATAGGAACAGAGCAGTGTTTGGCAGGTGGCAGGGAGACATAGCAGTCTCAGATGACACATCTTTCCTTCCACCCTAACCCCTAGACAGACACACAGAAAACCAAGAAGTGACAAGATAAGTGCAAAACTATTTAAATGTGTTCAGTGGAGAGAGCCACAATAAAGAAGTCAAGCAAGTGCACAGGATGTCTATTGCTGTATTGACAGATTGATAGGGCAGATGAAGGCCACAGTCGCATCGACTTTCTCTGTGCCGCTCTCCTCACTTAATTTCCACCCCTTGTTTTTGTGTTCTTCCCTGTCCCCAGACAATAGACTCAACCCTGAAACGGTAGCATCTCTGTGTATATAGATTGCGGAGCCTCACCCTATGGGGCTAAGCTGTGTGGCCGTGGCCTGGTCTCCAGTGCTCACTTGTGTGGTGCCCAGACCCTGAGAGACCCACAGACAAAGCTACCTGGCTTTGAGGCCCAGCACAGTCACGTGGCATCCCAGTTGGGAGGAGGAGAAGACAGGGCTCAGGTGACCTGTTTTTGTGCTGCTAGGTGGGCCGTAACGGATCCCTCTTTAAACTAGCAAGCTACCTCCCCAACAGGTGGCCTTAGGGCTGAGGCTGGTGAAGTTGCAGCCCTGCCACTTCTCCCTAACCTGCTTCCTGTTGCTGTGCTTTTGCTGCAGCTACGTTACACTAGTGCTCATTGGTAGTGGCTGGGAGTTGGAGCAGGATGGGAGGAGAAAGAGGGGATGTGGCGTCAATTTTGTTGATGTAACGTCACTGTGAGCCAGGCGTGAAATTGATCATGGAACACTGCCGTAACGGGATCTGAGTGGCTCTTACTGTAGAGCCCTTACTGCCCAGCAGATGATCACTAACCCCGCCCCATTTTCTCTGAACACATGCATAGTTCACATTTTAGTTAGCTGCACAATGCATTCTCCAAATGCTGTAATTAGTGGCCAGCTGTGTATGCTCCTGCCTGTCACTCTCCGATGATCAGGGTAGTTCTCCAGATCCAAGGGACAACAGCATGTATATCAGCCTTCACAAGGCTCAGTCACACAGAAATAGGCAGAGAATCACCTTGACATGAATTAGTGAGTTTGATTTTGTCAGTCATCCCTGTCTAATTTTAAAATGTTGAGTGGAGCTCTCCCTTGACCACACATAGCCAGGCTGTGATACTCCGTGAGCAGGAGAGAGAGTGAGACAGGGAGATGGTGTCCCAGGGGTTCTCCTGAACAGACATTACTCGGACTACAGGAGGGCTGCCCCAGCTCTGCTGCCAGACCCTAGTCTTACTGACTTTAACTCACCCCTGGCTGTTTGAACTGAGCACAGAGGGTACTGTTTTGACTTTCTTACTTGGTTTGTTTTATTGGGATTATAGGTCCTGCATCTTTTCACTTAATAATCTAATACCACATCCATATTAAAGATTGTGAAGCTCTATCCACAGAACTTGAATGGATAGAACAGTCCTTCTACTGTTTGCCATAGTAATTTGGCTGGTGACAACGCAAGTCTGGGCATTAAGGCCGTAAAGTCTGTCACACTCGCTTGAGAACTGTGCAGATGTGTCTGTTGCATGAGTGCTTAGCAAATTGTCAAAACTGAAAGCTGACGTTAGCGATGAGGTTAATGTAGCATTATCAAAGATTGTATGACATTGCGATAGTTTTGTGTTTTGCGATATATATTGCGATATGGAAAAAATATGGAATTACATAATTTCACCAGATTTACGCAGCTTTTAACTTCTGTAGCTCCATTTGGAAATAATTAATCACTCTAGCAATAATTAGGGTGATTTTGGAGGGGGAAATTAAGCAATTGTTTAATACTCTGGTTGACTCAATGTAACACCCTTATATTCAGATAATACTCTCCTATCAATCCAGGCTAAAGTCCATGATCAACAAGATATTAATGCTCTTTGCTTACCCTAAAAGTAGGGGGCTCACTTCTGAATGGGTTTTAGAAGGTGGACAGTGTTTCCCCTACCATTGCCTTGGAGGGGCGGCCCGCCCCGCCAACGGGACCCCCCGCCCCTCCTGAAAGACCCCCGAATGACCAAAAATGATGAGTTCTGAAAAAGGTACTATACCAGCATTTTGAAAAAATCTATACTTTTTTATTATGCGAATGACTGTTTGATCTGCTAATAGGCGTCATGTCTCTTTAAGCACAACGCTGACAGCGGTGACGTAGCAGGAAACAGCCCTGACTGAGTTTGTAATATGAGCTGCAGCAACTGGAGCGAGTCGAGAGCGGTAGAGAGACCGGACCACTTTCTCATTTTGCCTAGAGACCTAAGAGATGGCGCAGCACCAAAAACGCCTAAACTCGTTGACAAAGAGGGGCCGAAGTGAAATATGGAGATATTTCTG
>OMLI01094287.1:0-11259 GCA_900302605.1 Rondeletia loricata
GCTGCGGCCCGGCTGGTGTTCAACCAACCCAAATTCTCCCATGTCACTCCCCTCTTCCGGTCACTTCACTGGCTTCCCATCTCTGCTCGAATCAAATTCAAGACACTGGTACTCTCCTACAGGGCAGTACACCGAACTGCCCCTCTGTATGTACTGGTCAGGTTCCAAACTCCTGCTCGTTCGCTCCGCTCCTCCACCCTTGCGGGTCGCCTAGCCCCCCCCATCGCTACGTGGACTCAGAAGTCGCTCATCCCGAGCTCGACTCTTCTCATCCCTGGCACCACAATGGTGGAACGAGCTCCGCCCCTCTGTCAGAACGGCTGAATCAATACCCATCTTTCGCCGGAGACTGAAGACCCATCTTTTCAGATTACACCTGGACACCACTTGAACTGACATATCTATCATGTACGGATCTCCTTCCCCTTCCTTCCCCTTCTACTCTTCTACCCTTCCTCTACTCTAAAAAAACCCAACTCTGATTCTACGGATGCTACTTATTCCTATTGAAGGCTTAGCTGATGAAGACTGTGATATACGGTCGGTTTGAATACTGTTGACAAAATGTACTTATTGTAAGTCGCTTTGGACAAAAGTGTCTGCTAAATGCCATAATGTAATGTAATGTAATGCTTTGTATGTTAAGCCTGTCTGTTTCCTCACTGCAGGATATGCAGCTCTGCCAGTAGTACTGTTTACAGAGACAGGTTGTATTTCAGGATGCCAGTACAGCCTGACTACTCAACAAGTACACATGAGAAACAGGAGTGATACTGCTTTACTACAGGATTGGGATTCCTTGCAATCAACAAAAATCTGGCATGTGTATGGTCACAGTCAGGGGTGGACAGACCAAACTGTCCCACTTCAGTAGAAGTACTGTTACTTTGATGACAGTAGAGGTTAAAATATACTCAGATTAAAAGTGAGTTACTTTAAAAAACAGACATCAAGATTAGATTAGATTAGATTAGATTCTCTTTATTGTCATTATACACATGTACAGGTACAGGTACAATTAAATGAATTGCCCAATCCATATGATCTTCGTAAAAAGCAGAGTTCAGTATGTCATATTGTACATGTTGATATAGACTAAGCATTTTTAGTTGTAAAAATAAGATTGTGAAATTCACATGATTATTCGATCTGATAAAAAAGTAAACAAAATATCCATCCTCATTATTCAATAACGTTACTCTTATGCTATTAGCTATCCAGCTAGCTAGCAAGGCTAGTGAACTAGCTAGCAACAACTAGGCTAACACAAACCAATAATACTTTTGCTGGATTTATGTTAACTAAACTACTACCATTTAATGTTACAGTTAGTTAACTTTATGTTTCCTACACATGCTTGCACAGGTTTGATGCAGATGCTGATGCAGTGCTAACACTAGTAGTAACATATCATATGTGATGTAAAAAGTAGATAAGTACAATACTTAAGTCAAAAACTATGGTCAAAACATAGCTACTTAAGTAAAAGTAAAATGACTGATTTAAAAAAATACTAGTACACAAAAAGCTACTGAATTGCAGTAAGGAGAGTTGTAACACTTGGTTGTGGTGCAGTAGATGCTCCCTGCGGGTAGGACCATGCAGTAATACCAGAACAATATCCAAATTACTTCATTTATTCAAATGAGTTTATTCTAAAGCTTTAACCAGCATAGTAACCACCAGTACTAAAGCTCTGGAAATGAATTCATTCTAACATTATTCTGTCATGACTGAATTCGTCATATCCATTCTAGTAAAAGACACAAGCCAAGTTGACTCTTGGGTGTAGTTAGGGAGTTAATTATTTCTTTTTCAGATGTCGTTCACAGCAGCTTTTCCTACTTTACAAAAGTTATCAAAGCATTAAGTCTTTCTTCCCTCTGCAGCGTAGGCCTTGTATTGACTGGGTTCTACTGGAGATGCCTTGCTCTGTGTAATTAACCACCAACAATACTGGACTTGTGTCCCCCGGAGCTTCCCAGCTCTGAAAGGATGCACACTTGGAATGTGACATGTCCAACATTGTCAGGCAATCGACATGCAAAAGCAGACTCCTTCTGTTATAGGAATCTGCAGTGCAGGTCCATGTCATGTTATTGATATGTGGGAACTATACCCATTTCCTATCCAGTTGTCCTGGAAACTGGTTCCCTCACCACCTCACTGGGACTGAGGCATCACAGTGTGTATTCTTCTCCAGCCACTCAAACCAGGTTAATCCAAAGGCCATGCTGATATGAGGGAGTGATAAAGGATCGTTTGCCCCAGGCAGTGCAATATGTTGAAATTGAAATGTTTGTCCATCATCTATGACTGTGTTTTCCTGTATTTTAGTTTACGAGACATACATAGTTCTAGAGCTCGACTATGAGGGGTCGTGTAGGCCGTAATTCATTCTGGGCCTCTCACATACATATATTTTTACTTTAATATATATATGCAAATGTGAGAGTAGAATGTATGTATGTAAGAATTAGAATATATTTATGTGAGAGAAAGTTTATTGGAAACGGAAGGCAGATAGTTTACTGAATTGTGATTGGCTCAGAAGCTGGTCCACTATAAAACCTCCTTGGGCTAGCCTCCGAGACACGCTACGTGATGACATTTAGCCTTGTAAGCCAGCATTCATTCTGAGGCAAATCCACAGATGGCGAGGAGAACGTTTACAGTAGAGGAGGTTGTGGATTTGTTCAGAAATAGTGACGAGGAAGAAGCGTCATCTGCCCCCCAACATTGCTCTTCTACTGGCGCTACATCCTCCACAAAGACACTGTGTGACAGGCGACAACACCTGGGGACACTGCTGCTCATAAACATGAGCAGAGCTCAAAAAGTAAAGCCAAATAACTTCTAGGACCTTTCAAATGCCCGTTTGCAATTATTTTAATATTATTTTGTTTCATTCTCATAGTTTGCAGTGATTTTCCAATACAATAAGTAAAAAATAATAATAGTGTATAGTACTGTTTATTGAGTGATATATCTAATTACCCAAGATTGTGCACATTTTGGGGATATATAAACGTTGATGATGTTGTGAAAAATGACAACAATATAAGCCAAAATACAAATGTAGGCACAGGCGGGACAATTCATGGTGGGTCAGTGCTTAGAGAATGTGATTCATTCTCACCGGCTGCCCAAGGTAGTTCTAATTGGTGGTTGGTCCTAGTGGCTCATGTGTGCATAAATTACTATTGGAACAGTATTAATTATCCATCCATAAATTGGTATTGGAGCAGCAGCTGTATCCTTTAAAAAATGAGTAAAATGTGTAAAAGTACAACTGAAGGTGTAAGGTATAAACGTTTAAGTGAAAAAGCATTTTGTATCAAAAGTCTAAGCCACTATTAAAAATTTTTCATTTTCATCACTCCTTACGGCAAAAAAGAAAGACTGCACTTGAAAAACAAAGAGGATTACACATAGCATGATTGTAGAGATAATATGAATGAAGCATAACTGAAGAGACTTCCTGGTTAAGGAGGAACTTCCTGTGCCAGTGAAACTAAAGTAAGCTGATATGGTGTCAAAGTTATGAATGCGTATTTAAATTGTATATTTGAGTTAAGTGATTGAGAGCATTTTATTTTATTAGTATTTAAAAAAAATTGCTCAAGTGAATTTCTTGAAAGTATATGTATTTGAAAGTGAAAACATAAGTGTGTGAGAGTAAAGTATATATGTAGGTGGAAGTGTAAATATATGGATATGAGAGTGAGAATATATGGCCCCTCATACTTGACTGTTATTCACACACATTCACCCTGACATGCCTTCCACTAGAGGCCATAGTTTCCATTGTATACAGATTGTATACTTCAGACATGCCCTCTCTCTGGTCAGAAGGCCTCCAAGGTCTTAATCATCAGGTAGTATAGCATTTGTTTGAGCTGCAGTGGATTATCTCAATTTACCCAAATAATATTCTACTGCCTACACAGAGAGGGCTGTGGCTAAAATGAGATTATACTGAACACATCTGGGTCTGAATGAGGGCTGTAAAAAGGGCCGACAACAAAACTGACCATAAGCAATCAATCAGCCACTAATCTCTAAGTAACCAATCAGTCACCACTGATAAGCATTTGAAGCTGTTTCATTATCTCAGTTTGTGAAGGTCAATACTGTATATTTTGAAGACTTTGGGCACAAGCTGCCGCCTGTACAGAGGGACTTGCAGTAAGTGTATTAGTGAAACTGTAGAAAAAGTCAGCATTAGTGAATTCCACACATAATCACAAGCAGCTTAGTGAAGAACAAAAGCAAGGGACAAAAATACAATGAAATACTAGAAAATAGGATCTTTTATTCAGTTTCTGAAATAATGATACCATATCCTTAATGATTTGATCCACTGATTCAAAGGCTGTCTATTTACCCACTAAGCCTTGAAATAGCAAGCGGAGGACAAAGTGAAGCCAGCTGCTTGTGGGACTGTTGAGGCATCTCTCTCTGTCTTAAGATGGGCTAATTCATATTTCAACGTTACTTCCTACTGGATAAATCCCCTGAATGGCACACCATGTCTGCATGGGTAACTACAGTCATCAATTAGTCTCCCCATAATCACAATCATCATCACAATCTTTGTTTATATAGCACTTTTCAAAGTAAAAGAACACATAAAAACAACAGCAAAAGCTATGAAAGCAAGGTAAGAAATACACAAACAAGGCAAGAAACAAAAGGGAGGTCAAAAACAAGAATAAAATATCAGTATATAAAAGCAGGTCCATAAAAATGATTTAAAAGATGACAGAGATTCAGCATTCTGAGCTCCTCAGGCAGGTCGACCTAAAGTCTAGGAGCCCTGATGGAAAAGGCCAGATCACCTCTTGTTTTATGAAATATAATAAATACATGAGAAGAAACTAAATGAGAACATGGATGGCTGCATGTCACAGAAAGAGTGAATAAAGAGGTACAGAGTAAAGAGCCATTACGTAGACAGAGACAGACAGTGTGCATCAGGCTTCAGTCTACACACTCGTGTGTGCAAAGGCCAGAGATGTGAATTTCCTTTTACATCTGTGGCTCAAGCTTGCCATTTGTAGAAGAGGAGTCAAAAGAAAATCATACAGAAAGTTGGAATTAACTTTATCTCTAAGAGTTTTCAGGGAAACGGCAATTCATCTCCAATTTATTCCCTGTTTAAAATAATATCCAAGAGGTTTTCCATTGTGTCAATGTCAATGCAGAGGACAGTGTGGTTAGTGATGAAAGGGCTTTGTTCAGGGCAAATCAGGCCAAATCATCTTCAACACTGCCGCCCAGTGGTCAGATCTCTGCTCTGTCACATACAGCGTACTGATTCACTCTGGTGCAGGCCGGATGCAAACAAATAAGACATTACCTTCATGCTTGAAATTGATCGCAGAATATGATACTTGAACATAATATAATGTCTCATCCAATAGAAACACATGAGATTGGCAGGTAAATAAAAGCAAAGTGACTGTGATGCTGAGCGGAGTGAGAATTATAGTATTATGTAAGGAAAGCTTATGTAATGATCCATCCAAATATAGTGCTCAAGCTGTGTTTTTAAATCTAAAATACACTGGTGACGTAAGACTTGAGTCAGTCATATTGAATGCTGTTGTCGTCTCTCATGTTGGGTGTATTCTCATCGTAGATATTGTCTGAGTTGTTTGTAGAATCCAATAATAATAATAATAATGGATTGGATTTATATTGCGCCTTTCCATCACAGTGTGATGCTCAAGGCGCTTACAGAAACCATTATTCATTCATACACATTCACACCAATCTGATGCAACTGCAACCACAACACTGAGATGGAAACAACTGGGAAGAGGAAACCAGTGCAATCAAGAGAAACTGGAGCGGTGGAGAGCCAGGACTACTTATGCCATATCTGTAACATGAGAAACAGGAGTGAGACTGCATTGACCGATATGGGTTTTTGAAGGCCGATACCAAAATGTATGTATTGAAGCTGCCGATAGCCAATATTTTTAGCTGATACTCAGTATCTTTAAATCTGACCAATTTTATGCAAGTGTTCAGTGTTTCCCCCAGAATGTTCTTCTTGTCAGCGTAGAAAAGCCTCTGAAACATTGAGACCATCATGGGACACTAAAACTCCACTGAAACCAGACTAATGAAATAGTTTTAGTGTTAGCAGCTCTTTAAGGCAGAGTGACCCACCACACCTATTCAAAGATAGGGAAACTCTGGGATACATTACTGCCTTTAAATTAACATTTTATTTACAAAACATAAAATCATTTTCCTGTATCTGTGGTCAGGGATGAACCTCCATCATATCAGAGCTGGACCACACTGACTTTACAATTAATGTAATGATGATTGATTAATGAATAATGAGTGATGTAAATCTACAAATTTCATCAGTATGTCTTTCAATGGACAGTTTTAGTGTACCATGATGATCTAATGCTCTTTTCCACCCTGACAAGAATAAAATACTTGAGGTAAACACTGAATACTTTTGGCCAAAAGAATTGGCGGTCGGCAGCTTCAATCCAAAGAAACATTGCTATTGGCCTTCAAAACCCTTCAGTTTAACCCTAGTGGGTGATCTCACTCCTTTTATCAGTGCCTCATTCATTTATATGAACCACACGCACAGCAAGGTCAGCAGTGTCCAATACTGGGACCAAGCTGATGAGGGATGGGGGGGAATTGCTTTAGGCCAAACTACATAGACAGTTACACGGTTACCGTCCCTTTAAAATCTGAATTCACTGTTGTAAGATGGATTGTGGTTCTCTTGACATGCAGGCCCCAGAGGGTCAGAGGTCATGGTGTCTTATCCAGTGCTCATCTTGACCACAGGGGGGCGTCCTGTCCCCGTTACTGTACATCCTCTTCTATACCAAGGACCGCAGCAGTCACTAGGAGGGCACTGGGCAGGGATGATTGGCTCAGTGTCAGTCTGCTCCAGGATGGGGAGACATCACAACATGGGCCTGTGGCTGAGGAGTCTGTGCAGTGGTGTGATGATCACTGTCTGAGATTAAAAGTCTCAAAAACCAAAGGATATGGCCATTGATTTTAGAAGGACCCGTCCACCAATCACTAAAGGTCAGACAGAGGAACCTGTTCAGTGCTACAAGCATCTTAGCACCGGTATCGACCTGAAATGTAACTTTGAGAGCAACACAGAAGCAATTTGTTAGAAAGGCAAGCAAAGACTGTACAGAGGCTTCATGTTTTCAATGTTGACAGGAAGCTGATGGTATTATCTTACAAATCTTTTATCAAGTCAATCCTAACTTTTTCATTCATTTCTTGGTATGATAACTTGAATGTGCAACGTGAAAAAGTTGTAGCTGCACTCCCATAGCTCTGATGCAGAATTCTTTAATGTCAAGATTAAAAACCAACGTTTCGACAGCAACACTGTCTTCGTCAGGGTATGAGGGTTAACTTGAAAGACCTGTGGATAATCCATTCCCTCTCTGTCAGGAGTTTCCCCCTCAGGCTCCCATAGATACAAACATTCCTTTATCCCATGTGCAATAAATACGCTTCAGTTGCTTTTTTTTTCTGTGTTGTCGTTGTGTTTTTATTGTGCCTTGCTGCAAGCTGAATTTTCCTCGTGGAAAATAAAGGTAACTGAACTGAACCACTTGATGTCACTATTGTTGTCTGGATTAGTTACATCTAGTTAATACACGGCTTTGTTGAATGAACTGTCTCCAAAACACCACACTCTTCAAATTTTCCATCCCCTATGCTTCACACAATCCTCTCCCCCAGCCCACCGCCTCCAGCCTTTGCCCAGTCCGCCTCCTGCTTCCTTCCCTAATTGATTATAAGTGTTAATGAACTTCCTCCCTCTGCCCTCTCCCTCCCATTCCCTCTGCCCACTCCCTCCCAGTCCCTCTGCCACTGCTTGTACAGCCCTGCCTGCTGATGCTCTAACACAACATCCCACCAAAAGGAGCAGCAAATAGGAATACAATACAGCAAAGAGAAATAGAATATGAATTTAGCAAATGGGGGAATTTAAACACAACACAAACAACAATTTTGACACCAAAACATGTTAAGTAGAAATGTATGAATGAAAAGTATGAAAAAAGAGCTACGACATTGTGAGGGTTTGCAAGGTAACAGCAGTGGAACATACTGTAGGACATGAAAATATACCAAAAATAAGAAAAATATACTGTATGAAATAAGTGAAAACTGAAAATGCCAAAAGTGAATGGGAGAGGTCCGTGACATATGCACCTTTATTTCGCATTTGTAGTAGCCAGACTAACCAGCAGAACTAACATTTGTTTAAATGAAGTTCATTAAATTAGCTTGTTATGCTGCACAACGTCCATGTTTGTCTTCTGGGTTTGATTTTCCCACAAAACAGTACGTGAATGCAATGCTGTTTAGCAGCCAACCTCGAAGTCCCGGATGTCGGACCTTCCCACCAGCACCTGAACGCAGTGTCACTTCACCACACAGAGTAGTCATGATCAGTTGAAGTGTCAAAAGGTTTCCAAAAACAATGAAATGTTAACATGCAAGCCATACAGCATTGTCTTTCTTTTTATGAGAGAAACAAATTAAAGATACAAGGCTTACTGATCTTTCCTATTAAAGAAAGTCCAACTTGTAAATCAGTGGATGTTAGATTACAAATGAGCCTACAGTACAGTAGAATTCACCTTAGCCCTACGTCTTGCACCATGATATCACCACAATACACAGTGTATGAACTTTCAGTCTAAGAAACATGTTGCAGGAAAAGGCCCATCCAGGGATAGAGGGTGGTAGAGGAAAAGGTTAGTGGCAGGAATGTGGAATTAGGACTATTTTTGGTTCCTGTCCAATAACTATTTACATTGCAGTCCACCGCCTGTGACATCAGACTCTAGACTATATAAATGAATGGACAGAGGCAGCTTTAATAATACATCTTCACTCTGCTGAGGAGAGCGGCAGAGGAGGAGAGGAGGGAAGACAGACTGAAAAAGAGAAAGAGCTGGCCAAGATGGACCGAAGAGAAACCATACTGCTATTGTGTTTCATCACTCAGGTGAGACCTGACAACTTATATGTTTCCTCAACATTACATTTGTCATCTTTTCTGATTTGATCACCAGCCAATGTGAGATGTATACTTATATCATATTTTGATGTAAAATGGTAGGCTATATCATTATCCACAGTAATACAACCAGTTCAAAGCAGTACAATAGAATAGGGCAGTATGGTTTGGTTCGAATCACAGTTGTCTGCATGGTAAAGTGTCGATCTGTGGTCAGAGGTGGAGCTGGATGTTCTGTGATATGTGATATGGCTGAAATGTGAACTTATCACAAGGATTCTGGTAACAAGGTCAGTTATGACTACTGCAGCAGACTGAGCATCTGAAGCACAAGATTTAGAGTCTGGTGTTACAAAGCAAAGGAATACAATTACTCACCAAGCCATGAGGGGAGTTAGTACTGTCGTATGAGTTGGGATAAATGGAAAAAGCACGAGTCTAGAATAGACAAGATGATTTGGGAATGGCCATCAATACAAGGAGATCATTTTATTTCACCTCCAGCCCCCCAAAGGGAATTTGACATGAATGCCATCAACTGATATGCTAGTGCGATGATGATCCTAATATTAGCTACAGCCAGACAGTTTTTTTATTATTATTATTTTTTAACCTTTATTTAACCAGGCAGGTCAAATTCTTATTTACAAGGACGGCCTGGGACCAGCTCCAGCTCTGAGGCCAATGCCTTGGTCAAGGGCAATGGCAGGAGTGTACCTAACGTTACATGCATGTCTTTTACATGTCTTTACAGTAGGGGTTGAAAGTGAGGTTTTCCATAGAACACATTCAGGGACCTGATTATCACACAGAGGTTCAAACTAGTCCAAGATCACGTCTTGTTTGCTTTGGGTCTCCTTGTACTTCTTGTCCTTGTCCAAGAAACAACAGCCTCGAAGTGCTGTGGCCTGATCAACATTTGCAGAATGGAAAACTCCTTTGTCTTTGAAGGAGGAAGCTCACTGCGGTGCGGCCTTCAATAAACAACTGCAACTGCAACTGTATTGTACAACTGCGGTCATTTTCATAGCTGCGGTCACATTACTATCGGAATACAGTACTAGTCAAAACACACTGATCAAAACACTACACCTGTTAAAGTAATACTTTTATAGCATAGTTTCCTTTTATTTGATCACATTTTAGTTGCTCTATTTGTAATACTCTACAAACAATGTTTCTCATTTGGACTGAGTTGATCCCTTAACAACATACACTACTGTATAGTATGGTTTTTATTTTGTATTGAAACATGGCATATATTAATATTCTTTACATAAGTAATGTGTCCAGGATAAGAATACACTCTCTCTTCCTCTGTGTATGTGACTTTCTTGTACTGAAACCTCAAGCTGTTTATCATGTCAGTGGCTAATGTCCTGTTGCATGTCTTCCACTTTTTCTCCCCCATCTGTCTTGTCATTCTCCATTATATATCATCTGATAAAGCAAATATCTAATAAAGCCTAAAGATTTACTGAAAACAAGATTGTACAGTATCACTGTAGCAAGGGGAAAAGACTAAACTAGATGCAAACATGAAAAGTACATTTCCCATCGCACATAGTTTGCTTGCAGTCACATCTCAGACATTTGCACTTGTTTGCAGCCTCTTGGCAGTTGCACCGTATCCTTTGTGGTGTTTTTTGTAAAACCACTTTCCTGTTGAGTGAAAACTGATTATCTCAAAAGAAACTCAAAGGAGTCTTAGAATACAGGGCCTCTTCCTGTCTGCTCCACTCAACACCTTGGAACATTTTAGCAAAGCTAAGTTAATTCAATACAATAAAATCCCCTGCTAAACACCAGTAACCCAAGCATATGTACAGCAGACAACTAGGTTACAGTACAGTCAGGGATGGAAAGAGTACCAAAACATCTTACTGAAGTAGAGGTACTGCTACTTGAAATGTTACTTTAGTTGAAGAAAAATTACTGGTGTAAAAATCCACTTACAGTAAGTAAAATTAAAAAGTTGGTCATTTAAAATGTAAGTTAGTGAGCTACTTAAATAACAGACATTGTTACCCATGCAATGTAAAAAGGACGAGGACAGACAGTTCAATATGTGATTGGCCTATTGCATGCTTTTATACACAGAGCTGCCAAGTCTCACGCTTTGACCGTGAGACTCATGCATATCAACCAGTTCACATGCTCACACGCCACACCTCGTATTTTATTTCTCATGGTGAGAATCCCACAATAAG
>OMLI01094288.1:0-10581 GCA_900302605.1 Rondeletia loricata
AAACAACAACAACAACAACAACAACCCACTTCTCAACGCTACAAACCTGTGACGTTGAGTTCGACGCGGTGCCGGAAGCGCACCGACGGTACGAAGCAGTCGTATCGTCCGCTGTCCGACAGCCGGACCTCCTGCAGAACAATAGAGAAGTTGCCCTTGCTGTACAGCAGGGGGAAACTGCGGGTTCGACCACTGAAGCGAGCGTCCTGGCTGGAAAGGTCCGGTTGATTATCGAGAATGTCGTAGATGTTGATGTCGTCTTTGCCCCGCCAGAAGACGGTGGCGAGCTGCGGTAGTTTGTCGGGCTGAGCGTAGGTGCAGGGTAACAGGACGTCTTGTCCTGTGAAACTGCTGATTCTCTCCTGGCCAGAAACTACAAGACACCAGCAAGGTTTGGTTTTATTCCAAAGAGCTTTATATCCATTAAAGGAATACAGTGAGGTTTTGGTAGATTGACAGTCTTCTTGGTTTGGATAATACTAGTGGCCAACTATCACTCAACAAAGTGTATGCTAACGATCTACCAGGGACCACTGACAGAGATATCCTCATGTCCTTCATTGTTATATATATATGTATATTTAGATCATCTTACCTGTGGTTACGAGGACAAACAGCATCCATACCCTGCAGATTAACACAGCAGGTTAATAAATCATTCATTACTTCCAATGGAAACTCGTTCTCTCTCTCTTTGTACGGGAGAGAACGTCGCATCAAACTCCATTCAGAAATCGAACAGTTTTAACATCCAAACCTTATCAAACAAGACTTAACATCTTGTCTTCACTGTTCCAGTCCACTGGTGGGAGGCATCATCATTCAGCATGAACTAGCTCGCCTGTTATTCCTTCGTCGTCTTTACTACTCAAAGTTTACGTCCTGTCCCAACGAAGGCACCGTTGGTACACAAGTGGACTGTATATAGTTTAATAGCATTAATGGCGGTCATTGAAACTACACTCGAGTCTTAACCTCTGACCTTTAAATTGTACAAGAAGTAGTTACTACTGCTTGCCAAATTTCCCAGTGGACCCGAACGAGAAAAGGTCTTGTGCATGTTTGCTAATAACCGAAGGAACTTTTAAACTGAAGAGAATTTCACAATGGAGTTTGACATGACATTAACATTTCAGGGTTTCTGTCTCCCTTGAGCTGCAAGCTGTCAAATAACCAACACTAAACTGCAGTCTGCACTGTTTTCAGTGGTACTTCGTCATCAATTCTATAATATAAATACTATGGACTAACACACATACTAGCACAAAGTCATTTCCATCTTCACAGTGTTTTGTTTAATGACTCTGCTTCTGTATTTTATCAGGGTGCAAATAAACTAAACTACTGTAAACGAGGAAGTGAAACCCGATAGAGAAACAGGAGGAAAACTTTCTCTATTCAAAACCGATCCACATCAGTGCACACGTTGGAGTATAAAACATACATAAAAAAATTAAATCTAAGCAATAAAAACCCGATAAAGATTAACAAAACAATAAAGCAATAAAACAGAATGTAAATAATGTGATCATGTGCATTGTGCTCACATTAACAAGTCTGCAGAAGGCTATATATATTATATTTATATATATATATATATACATATAAAGTGTCGTGGCTTGCAGACTAGCGTCGTAAAACAAATACACCAGGAAAAGGCAACCAAGAGCCACGAAGGTCCGACAGTCTGCAGGTTTTCAGTCCAACCAAACACTACAGCAGCTCAGTTCACTGGTTCGCTCCTCCTCTCTGGCTGAAGGAGTGTTAATCAGTGAAAATCAGCTGGTGTTGTCGGGGATGAAGCCAAGTATACATCATGACGAGCTGCAGTTTAATAACAGGGTCTAAGACGACTGAATGTCTGATCTGGTTTGGACAGACAGGAGCTGCTGACAGGTGAGCGAGTCTCAACAAGCTGAAGACTGAACACAGTTTATAGAGTCAGGATAAGATACGAGTTATCTCAGGTACATCGTGACGATCTCAGAAGGCTGCCGATACATTAGGGATGTGCAGAAGTCTGTTTTGTCACGGTTGACTAGTCGGTCGGTCGTCTGGTCTGAATGACAAACTTCTGTTGGTTTTGCCTTTAGCTCTATACCTGAAGCTGACAGTGAAGATCATCCTTGTATAAGCTTTGAAAGATGGAAAAAGCTGAGACTGCCAGACTATCCCAAATATGTTGCTACATTTATACGTCCAGAAGACAGTAACGGCCTACAAACACACCTAAGAGGCTAATCCATACTTTCACCAATGGGACTCGTACCGGTGTACCGGTCTGGTCCACGTGTGTCTATTGTGGTTTTGTTTGCTGTATCTGCTGCTGAGGCCCAGTCAGTTCCTCATTTATCTGAGACGGCTTAGTGCACAGAGACTGTAAACCTGCTCAGACTGTAAACCAGCTCAGACTGTAAACCTGCTCAGACTAGTGTAAACCAGCTCAGACTGTAAACCAGCTCAGACTAGTAAACCAGCTCAGACTGGAAACCTGCTCACCAGATAATAGATACAGACTTCAGATCAGACTAAATGAGTCACAACCGGATTAACCACACTGCAATAACATAATGAATAACGTTATTGAGTTGATATATTTTAACAGTTAGGTTGTCTGTAGTTCATTGACCACAGACTTTTAGAGAATAAAGTCCTTACTGCTCATATATAATGTTATAAAGGTTTAATCCAGTTAAATTCACGACTTCTTAAAACCGTTTTCACGCCAGTTTGACTCGCTATCAAACTGCGTGGCTTTTCTTTAGGCACTACATCTGAATGTTGATCCCTAAATGTCGATATTTCACGTTAATATATAGTCAGATAACTGTTTCCGTGGGCGCTGTTTAGTGGAAACTACCGTTATCGTAAAAGAAGCTAACGAAGCTAACTAACATCTTTCATCCTTTTTCTCTCGGTCACGTTTCCTTCACCACAGAAACACCGCCGACCTTGGAGAAACGCCCGTTTCCTTTGTTTCCATCTTGTTAGATGTCCGTTAGCCGCCTAAATGTTCCTTATTTGGTGTTTACGGTTCTTTACTTGATATAGTACAGACCGAGCGCTTCAGGATGCGACGTCACCTCCTGCTGAACCACAGAACTTGAATGGATAGAACGGTCCTTCCACCGGTTGCCTTGGTATTGGATAGCACAGAGTAACCTGCCTTGCACTGCCACGTACCTTCTATTTCTGCTTTTTCTGTGTATATGTTATTGGTTTTCCTGCAGTTTTCCCCCTCATTACTCTGGTAAATTTGCGACACATATAATTCTTATTGAATAATAAAATTAGAATCAAATGGGGAAAAAAGTATAATAATTGAATGAAAACAGAATTTATTTATTTATTTTTTTACATAAAATGATTAAATAAAATGTACAAAAATATCATACAGCCCCCTCTAGTAACTAAATAATACCTGAACATGAAAAAAAAGCTTACGTTTACGTACGTATCTGGAACTCCATTGGCGTCATCGCGTAAACAGGAAGTCGGTGGAACGCTTGCTACGTAGGGAATGTTGTCATATTGCTGCTAGTATGCTGCATAAGCTTTGGAGGAAAGCAGCTTCTGCTCGTACCGGAGTTCATACAGATGCGTTTTGAAAATTGCATTTATTTTTCTCCAACCGAACAGAACACATCTTCTCCCACATGAGCCGCCCGGAAGCTTCATGAGTGTCTGACGAGAAGAAGAAGTCTGCCAGGAGCTAACTGGCTAGCCGGCTAGCTAGTAGCTTTAGGTGGCTCTACCAGCTGACGGAAGGAAGATAATATTCTGCAGGTCTGCGCGTCCTGTGTTATCTCTCTGTTTGCACCGCTGTGGAATTGTGTTGTTAGTTCATCTAAATACTGAATCACAAGATAGTTCGCTCCCATTAGGTCTGGGTGAAGCGTCTCTGCAGGGTCCCTGTGACGTGTTCTTTCGTGCGGACAGAACTCCATTATAAAATGTGTCAGTTTTATTTGGCCTCGGTTATCGGAAAGCACACACATCGGGTAGAACATAACTTAAGACCTTTTCTGAATCGGTAGGGTCTCCCGGTGAATTCGGCACACAGATAATCCACCAAGTGGCACGTCTTAACTTCAACCAAATCACGACTTTCAACTTTGCATTTCAGTGAAAGAAGACTGGGAATAATCGGCCGAGCAATTATAAAGGTTGAAACTTGATTGAGACGAAGTGCTGCTTCTTGGTTGTTATGTTTATACCAAATCAACGACTGTCTCCTAACACAAAGGCCGAGGCATATTCTATGGGCCGATAAGCAAGGCCGCATTACTTTTCAATGGAGTTCAGTATGACGATCTCTCCGTGCAACAGCCAGATGTTATTATTGCTATAGTCTTTTTACTTATTATTAGAGGGCAGGCCGACATAGTGGTTACAGTGATGTGATTTCAATCCCACAACGACCATCTGTCCTGTCCAAGTGTCCTTGAGCAAGGCACTGAACCTCTACCTGCTCACTCACTGTAGGTTGTTCTGCATAGGAGCATCAGCTGAAATATGCCTCATCAGAACTGTCAGTATATTTAATATTCTGCAACACTTTTCCATCCCAGCTACCAGAGGCAGAATTATGAACATGGACAGAAAACCCACCTGCCTAATGGCTGGTGGATTCATTCACAAGTCACAAGGAACTTTTCACGAATTTACCAGTCAAATTGATGTGTTTTGGGGAATAGAATAGGATTCCAAATGATCCCGAGTCCAGAATCCAGAATTCAAATGATGGTTGGTTACCTGTAGCGTCGACTAACCTTCCAGCTGATTTCACTATTTTAGCGGCCAACTAGATGTTTGGAATAGAACTGGACTCCAAATGAAGGCTGGTTAATGTAGACTAGACTGACTTACCCATTACAGCCTAAATGTACCAGCATGTGGCTGGTGGTGATTTCTCTCTCTGCTTGTATCTCTAGCCAATCTGCTGATATTTCTATCGTTCACGTGGTATTTTTGAAGCTCTGCAGTTCATCCGAGTTCTGTCGAGCGTTTTTTGTTGAAGTTCATCGTTCAGTATTGCTAAAATCTGGAGGATCCAGTCTGTAAAAGTATCTCATTTCGTCAACCAAGGACTTAAGCCCCCTACTGCCCTTTTCCAAAGTACCATCATTTGTTTGACGTTGAGCGTAGTGTTGTAGGAATGTGGCGATGCTGTTTGGACTTGAATTTCCTTCGTCTGCTGTCGGCTAACGTTTCCCGCTCTCTCCTCTGTCACAGCATGGCTTCTCCGTTCAAAATCCCCAAGAGGAAACAACCAGCAGACGGCGGCTCCGACTGCCTGCAGATGCAGTCGCCTCTGTCTCGTCTGCAGGATGGAGCTGGAGCTTTTAAGGTGGTTTATCTGATCTGTTGGCTCTGTTAAGGTGGTATATGTGATCCCTACAGGGAGACACAGAGGAGAATGGAATGGAAAGAGGGAAAGATAATTATATCTAGTTCCTTTTTGGAGTGACATTTTGTGCACAGATGTACTTATCAATACCCTTCATTTTCACGTTGATTATTATCAGTATTAGTATTAATATTACTAGTATTATTGTTATTATTATAGTTATGTTGTAGACACAGTAGTTCGACTTCATTTATGTCACTTATTTTCCCCCCAATAAACAGAAAAACTGGGACCAGTCCAGTAGAGCCCAAGCTGACAGAGTGCATGCTGGGAACGGACTCGGCTCCAGGGTGGAGAGAGAGAGGTTCGTATCGACTCTACGTGACCTGCCTTGTTTAGCTAAATGTTGGCTTGGCTGAGAAAATGTACACATTCTCGCACAGAGAGGCTAAGCAGGAAAACATTTCCCTTTAATGTATTTATTGCTGCTACATTTACGTTGTAGTCGTTTAGCAGATGCTCTTTAAATGAGTGCAGCAGTAGAATAAGCTTCAATTCTTCGATCACCAACATTATTAATAGCGAGGAGATTTACACTTATATTTTAGGTAATTATCTGACACTGATCCAGGGCGACTTACAGTGACTGCCTGTTATGGAGCAAGTCCATTGTCAGCTATACATTTTCTGCAATATTTCCATGATAGGAAACTAACTTTTTACCAGCGGTGAAATTGGTCTTATGCTCATTTCTAACTACCATTTAAAATGTGTCTTAAATTTGACAGCTGGCGTTCATTTATCGCCTCTTGATTGCACCCAACAATCAGTCAGTTCAGCAGTCCTCTGAATTTAAAGTCACAATGAAATAAAGACTTGTTAGCTCTTTCCCCATATCATAACGTAAACGTACACCTAATTGTCTTGAAATTTTTATATCAAAAATCCCTTTACTTTTACTTCCTAGAAGATGGTGTATTTGTAGTAGTTAGTTCATGGTGTACCAGTGGACGACCCCGCCCGGCTCCTCCCCGCCCCTCCCATCATATAAAACCTGCAACTTCACAACTTTCAAAGTGACATGGTGCTGAGGTGAAACCCTGTTTCCTTTTCCTAACACCATGGTTGTGAAGCTTAATATTATGAGCAGAACATTTCACAGTGGATTCCTTCACCAACCACACCCAGAATGCAACGGGCTTCACTGCCTTTCTCTTTCTCTGTTTGTTCTGGTTTGTCCTGCCCACTTTTGAACAGTCCCTCCCTGCGTTATGTCTGGCCACAACATCCAGCTTCAACCGGAAAAATACGTCCAATTACGTCAGAACGAAACCATCGAAATGCCATTTCCTTGTGACTTTAAGATCTCATAAAAGCATCACTACATTTAACTGTCTGATATACTATACATTGATATACTACATTGAAACACACACTGTTGAACTCGGCGTGTTTGTATAATTTTTTTTGCAGTACGCCTCTCAAGCCTCTGTTTAGGAGCATGGTGAAAACCTTGCTCGGACTCGACCGCCCAAGCAAAGACGGCTCCGGCGTGTCAACGGCCAATCAGAGGCCGGGGATTACTCTAGGGCAGTATTCAGCCAATCGCAGGGCAGATCACTCTGCAAAAAGCACATGGAACCACCAATCACGATCTGGGACACCGACACGCCAACCGGGACAAAGACCAGCTGAGTCCTCCTCTTCCTGTTTTACAAATGGGTGGGTTTACAGTATTGTATCAGTTTACAGTATCGTATCAGTTTACAGTAGGTTTACTGTATTGTATCAGTTTACAGTATTGTATCAGTTTTCAGTACATGACCCTTCTCACCACTGATGCATATAGACTAATGTCCTTCAGCTGACTAAGTATGAAGTGAAGAATAAATGCCGGTTGTCCTGAGCTGGCCCTACAGGAACCTGGTCCCTACAGGTCTGTCTGTCTCTCTGAAGATAACCAGATGAAGGTCTTTGTACCGAAACGTTGTTCCAAATACAACCTATTTTAATTGCAAGTGAAGTGGACAGAGTGCGGGAGCTTCTTTCTTTCATACATGTAAAGTACTAGGAGGCGATCCAGCCTCTTAAGCATCGCAATGAAAAAGAAGTCCAAAGCTGCCCAGTACCTTGCACTATTGCACTTTGCTGCAGGATGTTGGGGCGGGACATAACGCAGGGAGGGATCATTCAAACGTGTAAACCAATGAGAGATCAGTTAGGGAGAGAAAGGCAGTTTTATTGGGGCGGAGGGGCGGGACTGTTCAGAAATCTGATATGTTTTTATTTACGCCTCCTGGTGCAGCATGAGGTCATCATTAAAGATACACTGTTTACCTTCTCTGTGCTATTTTATTATCTTCCTGTATTTTCTTGGCATTGTTCTGCCAATTGCTGCTCTGACACCTGAATTTACCCTAGGGGATCAATAAAGTGCAATCTTATCTTATCTTATCTTATCTTATCTTATCTTATCTTATCTTATTGTGACTTTAATTGAAGTGTCTCCAAACTGCTATTCCCTTTTCCGTCCACAAGATGGCGCCCGAAGAGAGCGTCAGACAGACTGTTGCAGCCAAATGGGAAGCTGGAGCATCTCTCTCCACCAGAGAAGAAGAGGAGCAGTTCTGAATTCAGTGGTGAGTGGGAGATTTATGATTTTTCACTTACATTGGTGTCTCATTGTGCCCAGGGTTCCTGCACAGTATGGTAAAAGAATTTGGTAATATCCAGTCCTTGAAAAGTTTGGAAAAGTATGGAAAACAATATTGTACTGTCCCAATAAACATACAGATACAGTTTGTGGCTTTAGACCCCTCTCATTGCTCATATTGTGATATTATCTGTGGAGTGATATGGCAGAGATAGTAGGAGCAAGTCGGCTATCGGACTGAACACCAAGCAGTCTTCATATCAACAAATTAAGGTCTGGAAAAAGTCTGGGATGACACTGAAACTGTGCAGGAACCCTGTATGCAGGAAGTATGAGGATGACCAGATAGTTTATTCTAATTCACATAGGCTTTCTCCACTGTGCTTCTTTATTTATTTCTCTAAATATTTTTATTTTGCAAAAACAGATACAACCAAAAGGACATATTGCACCCAACTGCTTGTTGTGTTGCATCACAGGATTTTGCTAAAGCTAACTGGTTTCCAATACCTGTCTTTGGAGTAGTTTGGCACCCATATGCATGGGGGTTAGGTACTTTGCTCAGGAGCAATTTGGCAGTATTTTTGTACTTTTGTATCTGTACCGGGGATCAAATCAGCAACCTTTCGACTACTAGGTGGCTTTACTGGCCGAGGACCCGGGTTCAAACCTCCGGGCAAGAGAAAAGCAATAAAGTATCACATTATCTTCGTATAATCTCTATAAATCTCAATGCTAAATCTTAATCTTGAATCTGTATGAATGTTTTCCCCCCAGATTCAGTCTTGTCTATCAAAAGCAGTTCTGTTGAGTCAGTGGACTCCCTCCCAGACCTGGCAGCAGAGGAGGATGCTGGGAGTTTGAGTTCCACCTCCCTGGGAGAGAAAACATGGAGGCTAGCGGAGTCCAGGAGGAACACAACTGATCAGGACAGTCCTGAGGTGAGAGGATGTGGCTGTGTTTTGCCCTGCAGAGTCAGTAAGTTCTGTGTGTTGTAAAGGTCAAAGGTCCTGACTAGGCTTTAGATTCAGTATCAACAAAAAATATGCCTGTAAATGATATTTGATATATAATCTAACTTCTGTATGAACAAAACTTTTGTCTCGACAGGAGATAAACTTTGAAGTCATTTTTCTTAGTTTTACTACTTACTGAGTCACTGCTCTTCATATATAGTACCCACTTGTTTAATGTGATATGATACAGGACGGGACATTTTCACCAGTACACCAGAGTACAGGATCTCCTGAGGCTTTGCAGAACCAGTTGAACAGGAACCTATCTGGTACCTCTGGTAGCACCTCGGATCGGACCTCAGACGAGGACTTTGTCTCCCCGTCCAGAACTAGAACCTCAGCGGACACCCAGAAACGCTCCTCTTCCTCCTCCTCCTCCTCCATTTCCTCCATCCTTACGACCTCAATCTCGCCGAGGGAGAGGCATGAGAGAAGGTTGACCCTCAACAGGACGTCATGGCTCGCTGCGAGCAACAACCTCAGGGATGAGCCGAGGGAGAAGGAGAGAGAGAAGGAGAGATGGAGAGAGAGAAGGCCATCGTCCAGGTCTCTCTCCCTGCACCTCAGACTCAGGAGACCCAAGCAAACTCCCTCAGAGCCGAGTAAGTACAACTCTGCACCGATTCAAGTTCATTTATTTGTATAGCCCTTTATCACAAGCATGTTTCAAAGGACTTTACAGAAAATGAGCCAAACTAATTAATAACTGAGCAACAATCAATAGAATTACAAAAACATGTAAGACAAACACGGTGAAGCAGAACAAAGCACAAGACACACAGTAGAAAATTTTAGCAGCCTACCTATTCTACAAAGCCTAACCTACCCGGCACCACCGACCTTAGACCCTCGAAGCAAACAAGGAAAAACCTCCAAGAAAACCTTAGTAGGGGAAAGAAATTAAGAAACCTTGGGCGGGCCAAGTCAAAGAGGAATCCCCCACCGGGACGGCTGAGCGTGCAATAGGTGCCGGGACAAACAATGGAATGGACAGTAATATAGGCAGTGACGGTGATATAAGAAACAGGTGAGGTGAAAGAGGCTGAGGGATGGGGGCACGGTTGGCGATGATGTCCGCAGAAACAAGGGCAGCGCTTGTTATTACAGCCGGGTAGAAACAGCATCAGAGATGGGACAAAGGCCAGAACTAACGACCGTAGGAGGAAGGACAGCACCTGCGTCCACTGCCTGGTAGAAACACTGCACCGGTGTCTGAGAAAGAGGAAGGACAGACAGACAGACAGACACACTCTGGCCCGCACTGACGACCGTAGGAGCTGGGGCAGCACCCACGTCCACTGCCTGGTAGGAACACTGCACCGGTGTCTGAGAAAGAGGAAACAGACAGACAGACAACCACACACACTCACACAGCCGAGATAAGCAGGACCCGCACACTCAGGTAGACATATTCAGGTTCCCAACGGCAGATTTCTGTGTTAGTGCTGTCTAAACTAAGGTAGGAGGAGAGACTGTGTCGGTCCCGAGCTATGATTGGTCGTGTGACAGTGAGAATAAATAGGTTTTTAGTTTGGATTTGAGGATTTCTAAAGAATTAGCTT
>OMLI01094294.1:0-12995 GCA_900302605.1 Rondeletia loricata
GTTTCAGCACATGGCCAAACTTACAGCTTGAAAACTCCAGGGGACAGGAGTGCTCATCCATTGGGAAGTTGTTCAGTTTAAGCTGGCACTCGGCATCGATGGTCAACCTGCAGAGACACATTGTATCAATTACTATTACATCAAAAATATAAATAATAGTGCAAAACCACAACAATAGAGAGTACATATATTATACAATACAAAATATTATAAATGTCATGTTGCCTGAAATACAATTTTATCAAAAAAATACTTTTTGAGATGTTGGATTCATTGCCCAGCTAAGAATAAAACCCCTAACCTTATCAGTATTAACACCAGGCATTATTCATTAAAATTTTGTGGAAAATTTCTGTTTTCCACAACAACACAGCAGCCTTCTCTTCACACTTCACGGAGCTTGAAGGCAAAGTCATTAAACCTCCCCTTAATGAGAGTGTGACCTTAAATGACTTTACCCATCCATGCACTCGCTATTGTCATGTATCATTTTCCTCCGAATCAGGAGCGGTCGTCCTAATTAACCACTGGTTAAATTCAGAGTTCCTTAACGAATTAATGAAGTGGAGGGGGTAACGTTCTGCGTAGGAGAACATCCATCACGGCTTGATTGAGTCCAACAGAGTTCACTTTCTCTCCCATTATCACTGATGATTCATTGTAGCGTCAGTATAACATCCTACTGTATTTGTGACGGCATACAGAACATGATAACAGTACAATTCATATTTTCCTTCTGACTACCCTACTGCATTACACACCCTCTTTCTAATAGATAATCTAATGTTTTTCAAGGGTTTTACACTCACAAACCCAGAATATGGTCAGGTTGTTAGGTAGAAAGCTGACTTAATTAACCAATCATCATTGGGGCAGTGGAAGGGCAGTGGCTCTTTCTGGCTGCTAGAAACACCCCTAAAATACCCCCAAGTTCTTGAGTTGGGAGTGGGGCACTACACAATATATGAATACAAATATTTAAAAATAATTTTCACTTGAAAACATTTCACAGGTGTGTTTCATAGACTTAAGGCAATGACATACAATTGTAGGAAAAAAGACACCCCTTTAAGACTTTATCGCCGTGTAAGAGTCAAACCAAGACGACCTGCAGACGCCAAATTAGGATAATATAGTTCTAGTGTTCAGTTATCTAAAAATACAGAACTGCCAGTCTGATTCTGTCACACAGACAAATCGCTGCCTGTTAATTAATGTCGAATTTAAAAGGCTAAAATTTGAAATTGCCCAAGGCCGGTTCAGAGTAATCAGTGAGATGAATAATTTATGTGGAGAAGGGGTAACTTAACCGCTTCAGATGCCTTCTACAGTTAGACGCCTAGTGGTTTGTGTGGACCCCAGGAAGATTAGTGGGCACCTCAGCGGCACTTAATGGGAATCCTAATGCATCAAATAAAACTAAATAAAAAACAAAACCTTAAATTAAATAAAAAAACCTAGCTGGAGTTAATGTTCAGTTTGTCGAGACATGACATGTTTAGAACTGAACAAACGCTTTTTTACTCTTTTGGTAATATGACCGTGTATTTTCAACGAGGGTCATTGTTTTGCAAGTTATTTATTTTGTGGTTTTGGTCATTTGAGAATACTGAAATTCATTTTTTATAGATATATTTTGAACTCACCTTAGCCATTGTGATGGCTGTCATGCCAACATCTGAAAGCTAGACCAAAATATCATCTCAAAATATTGCTTTCATTTGCTATAAATGTAACTAAGGGCACTATCCTTTATCCTCGGGTTCAGGCATACTGGCATGAAGATAGTATCTCAACCGTTTTGCATCCTGACAACTGAATATTCAACGTTTCAGTGCGATGAGATGTCACTGATAACTGTAGAGTTGCATAATCCTGCCACCCAATTAAACAATCACACTGTGGGTTGCTGATGAATGAGAAACGCCTAAACCACAGATGGAGTAATATTCTCCAACAGTACTGGCATTATCTTGTCTTAGGCAATCCCTGACGTTTCACCTGAGAGTGTAGAGTATTCGCCCGTCGTTCCAGATCCGAAGCATGCGATTGGGTGTGGTGATCCAGTGGGCGTCAGCTTTCTTGGAGTTCCGGAAAAAGGTGTCTGGGATCCAGATCTTCCCGACCATGTTGCTGTTGAGACGCAGAACCTTCATTGTGCTGTTGAATTTTAACCTTCTGTCGTACCAGGTCTGGGCGAAAAAGATGTCGATGGTGTACTCCTGATGGCAGATAAAACACACAGTTTTATGTGAATAGTTATGTAAAACTATCACGGTTCAAAGCACTTCTGGGTAAATGCTGAATACAGCTTATCTAACAATGCTAGATACAAGTGTCTGCTTGTCAGAATATAAAAGCTGGCACACAGTATTGTTTGTATCCAGTGTTGTATAAATTGTTATTGTGAGATGCAATGAGATCAAATCAAAACAGAGGCTGCATGAGTTGAATTCAAATTGTGAATTGTCCACCCCGAACTCCTCGTATGAGCTTTTTCCTCCCTCTTTATAGACATCAACCTGTGAATTAACCTTAACCAGTCTGCTAGTTACGCATTTGTGAAATTCAGCTCAGATACGCTGCCTGGCTATGAGATTCATTAGCTGAATTAAAGTCACAAGCCACACAGTCCCTTAAAAACAAATGAACAATCTCCAAAAAGCACTCATCTGGTTTTCTGAAGGTCAACTTAACTACTGTAATGGAACCTTAATGACGAGACAAGATGGCCGTCTATTCAGGCCAGGAATTTGTTTTTCCCAGCTAAAGAGCACTGTTGAATGAGACCATCTTGATGCCCTTAACCTGCAAATAAAATGTTCAATGGGGCAATTAATAGTTCCTCTTGTTTGGCTGCAAGTATTACCTAACCTCATAACCTGCTGCCTTGGCAGTGCTTTGTCCTCAGCCTCACAAAACCTCCTGTCTCCTATTCAGTCCTCGTGAGAGCTGTGTTAGAAAATACATATGAGGGATGAAAACATAGTCGACAAAATTATGGACAGAGAGGGAGAGCTGAGAGCAAAGGAGGGATATATTTGTTATATTGATGTTATATTTCGGGAATGGTTGAGCCCTGAGACTCAAAGTGAAGTAAAAGGGGAGAGAAAAAATCTGGG
This sequence comes from Rondeletia loricata, assembly GCA_900302605.1. Taxonomy (NCBI): domain Eukaryota; kingdom Metazoa; phylum Chordata; class Actinopteri; order Beryciformes; family Rondeletiidae; genus Rondeletia; species Rondeletia loricata. Next base: position 3,123 of record OMLI01094294.1, read on the forward strand.
GATTTGTGTGCGAGAGGGCATGGAGGCATTCAATTCCTGACAAAGCTTAGCCCAACAATAAAGCCCATAACCATCTTTTTTTTCTTTAACTTTTATTTATCCAGTGATCATTCACAGAATCACCTTGCTTCAAATTCATACAGTGGAAATAATTCACACCTAATAGCTGCCCAGTACCCACAAAGCAATTTATGAGATATTATTCCTCTGTGATTCTTTGCTTCTTCAAATCCCATGACCATATCCTCTCTCGCTCTCTCTCTCTCTCTCTCGCTCTCCCTCTCTCTCTCTCATTGCCATATTTGATAGATTCCTAATGCATAATTAAGAATTCAAAATTGTGTTCATGCTTAGATGCACACCCCCGCACCATCAGTCTATTCCAATATAATCCTCTCCTCAGAGAATATACACAGCCACATTTGTCATGTGATTTAGTGTGAACGCACTGGACCAACTACGCTGATTACATCTGAATGCAAACCAATCAATCACCCTTTCATGTGAGAGAACAACCATTGTCACACACACACATGCAAGCTCGCTGCACCCATCACTGTGAAACCCCTAGTGAGCATGTTTAACTTGACATTCTCTGCGGGTGTTATTCCCTTAGTCTGGAAAACTGCCCATGTTATGCCTCTACTAAAAGGAAAACTGGTCAATGCTCAACTTCGTTCCTACTTAGACTCGAATTTTATCTTAAATCCATATCAATCTGGGTTTAGACCAGGGCACAGCACTATCTCAGCTGCCTCTTTAGTAGTAAATGACATTACAAGCTGTACTGATATTGGTAAGAAATGTGCAGCACTTTTCATCGACCTTTCTAAAGCCTTCGATACGGTAGACCATAACATGTTACTAAACAGACTTTCTGCCATTGGTCTTGATAACAATGCGTGTAACTGGTTTCATGATTATCTATCCAGCAGATCACAAGCTGTGGTGTCCACAGACGTCAAATCACCCTTCCTCATGGTAAATAAAGGAGTCCCCCAGGGATCTATTCTAGGCCCATTGCTATTTACTATTTATATGAATGATATTGCTACTAAAGTTGAAAATTGTAAGGTGCACTTTTATGCCGACGACACAGTTCTATATGCATCAGTGCCCACTACCAGTGAGGCCCTCTCATTCTTACAGGCTGCCTTTGAGACTTTGCAACGAGCGTTAGTTAGCCTCAAACTTGTCCTGAATGCCAGTAAAACCAAGTATATGATCTTCTCCATTAAGATTCCTGATCGCACTGTGACAAGTCTTACTACTCTAAATAATAGTGAAATTGAAAGTGTTGAGCTTTACAATTATCTAGGTATTTGGCTAGAGTGGGATCTATTGTATTGATACCACGTTACCAACCTTATTGATAAAATTAAGCCTAAAATGGCGTTCCTTTTCAGGAACAAATCTTGTTTCTCGCGGGAGAACAGACAAAAGATCGTCCAGGCCACTTTATTGCCTATTCTGGATTATGGTGATATCCTGTACATGAATGCCTCTGCTACCATTTTAAATTAAATTAATACTACTTATCATAGTGCGCTGAGATTTATCACCGGTGCTGGGTTTAGAACGCATCATTGTCTCCTGTATCAGGCACTTGACCGGCCCTCCCTGCGTAGAAAACAACATGGAGCTATGTTTATTTATCGAGCTCTTACTGCTAAACTGCCGTATTACCGTATTTAACTAGACTCCTTTAATACTTCTGGTTATCGTACAAGATCGCTTCAGCCACTTGCATTGAATATTCCTAATACTAAAACTAATTGGGGGAAATCTGCTTTTAGTGTCGCTGGTCCCCACTTATGGAATTCCTTTCTAGAGTTAGTGGACATGCCCTTTTTTATTCCTCTATGTGATTTTAAAGAGCTACTAATAGATACGTACAGTTATGTTACATGCAACTGTTTTATTTGCTTTAGTCTTGTTTATATTTTATTGTTTTTATAGTCTGTCTCTTTTATCTCTGTATCTTTATTCTTATTCTGTCTGAAATGTCTACTGCTGTATCTGTTCATTTTGTCCTACAGGGCACATCTGTAAAAGAGACCTGGTCCCTGTTAAAATAAAGGTTTCTATCTTTCTATCTATACAGAAATGAAGGAGAAAAACACTGGTTAACTTTAGATAGGCTTATTGATGACAAAGGTTAATGGAGGTCAAGTTAAACTTCTACTTTGCGCCTATGACAATATTGGCGCGCGAATGAGCACGTATTTCCGCTTACGCAGGTGACTAGGTGGACCTATAACGCGGCCAGGGACACATTCTGTTCACACTACAAAACAAATGTGGCCATATGCGTCCCAGACCACCTCCGAATGTGGTCTGAGCAATCGGATCTCAAGACGCATTGAGGACACATTGGGTGCATTCACACCTGTATTTAGAGCTGTCCACTTGTGATCGGATCATCCAGGATGCATTTTAATGCCAGGTCTGAACAGGGCCATGTTCACAACCAAAGACGGGAGCAGCACATTTCTTGAGAATATAATCAGGTGACAATAGTCCATTATGTAACTCATTAACTTAACAGACAATCTTACTTCCTGCACCTGGCTCTCTAATCTCAGGAATGTTAGCCACATTATCCATTAAAAATGTTGCTACTGTAAAATCTATTAGTCATAAGTATCAGTTGACTGTTACAGTAATCACCAGACAGGGTGACATAATATCCCCATGTAAAACAGCAAAATATAGGACAACAACCAAACATTGGCAGCTAAAGAGCCAATCAAATAGTATATGAAAGGAAAGGGCAGGACATAGCTGAGAAAACTAGGGTGTAGGTAAAAGGCCAGCAGAATGCATTCTCCTCAGGCCCAGAGAACAGACCGGGGGCTAATCCCCACTCTTTCATGCCCCTGTCTCTCAGATTGAGGGATGTGGTAGGGCAGCATGGGCTGATATGAAGGGCCTAACTGAAACTCTCCAGAGAACGCTGCAGTCTGGCAGCACGTAACTGCAGTAGATCATCCCCCTTGAATCTGCCGCTACTTGCATTTCACGCTATTTCATTCTCTGCGCCCATGGTTCATTCTCAAAACCGTGCAATGTACTGGCACCTGGTCAAGAGCTAGACAAAACATCAGAAACACCTACAGAGAGATAAAGGGAGAGGCTTTCTGAATGCATGTGTATGAGCGTGTGAAAAACTGTGTGTGTATGACTGTCAGGACACTTCAGTTAACCTTGTAGAAATGGTTCAAATTAAAGTGAAAATATTGCTCTTGATAAACACACATCAGACACAGGTAGCCAAGCAGGCACAGTAAATGTGTTACTATACAGCTTAAGGTACAATCTAGAGCTGTGACGGGCTGATTTAAACCAAAAAATCTGTAACTGATGGCATCATAAGTCAGCACCTCTTTCAAAACAACACTCAGCTGAGTCATGTATAGAAGAGTCTTCAGAAAGTTATTCACCCACAATTGCAAGAATATAATTTTGAAACCCATTCCCTAGCAAACTTGCTGCCATTACTCTCTTTTTATGAGGCACAAACAAAAAGGATGATGAAATGAGTTTATATTTTACACAGAGATACACTACCTGTGTGATTCAAATACTTCCAAAGCAACTTAGTGAATGGCAACTGCAAGTTGGAGCAGAATTGCTAGTGTAAAAAGTAAGTTAGCTACAGCAATTGTAGTTACCTAACCTGACAACTGGTAGCATATCTCAGTTACATGAACACAAAGCTCACTGGAACACTAAAGACAGTCCTCACCTGTTACATGGGCCATCACTTACTCTCACCAACAAGCTCCACTGTGTGTGTGCATCAGTGTCTTACCATACTGCACAACACACTAGCAGTCTGGGCTTGGCCAGCTTATTCAAACACTAAGCATTTCTGCCATAGAAATGCTGATTTTTCCCAATAGGCCACTTCATAGCATCATGTAATTCGTATCTCTATATGGTAAGGCAAGAAATCAAAACAGCCTGGAGGTAAGAAGCTAAATGCTGCTTGCTGGGCAGCAGCACAGAAAATTTGCAGACACTCTTCGTGAAACTGGACAGAAAAGCAGATCTTTGTAATTCTTTGAGCAATGTATTTGTTTATCTATGGCTAAGTAGTTAAATTAACATTATTATCAAGATAACGATTAAAACAGGTGAAGTATTAGCAAATGCATTTCAATGATGTAGCTTCATTGGATCAAGGATCAAGGATACTCCTCTACATTGCGGATGTCGACAGCCACGATTTTGGGCTTGCTGGCTTTGGTCCTCTTGGTGGGCCCGGCCAATGACAGCTCACAGAGGTCGATTAAATCCTCAGCGGAGATCCGAGGGGATACTTCTGCTTTCAAGTCACTCAGTGCCAGGGGCTCCCGAGACTAGAGGAGAGACAATCAGATGAGGTCAGAACAAAGAGTTACAGTTTTCAGAGAATTTCTGAATATCATTTGAATAATTTGAATAAAAGTTACAAAAAATTCACATTGTTGTGAAACAGCAACAATGTTACTGTTGTGTTGTGATTTGGATATTTGAACACACATGGTTGGATAATGCAGAAAATCATTACCCTCATGCCACTCTATGTGAAAATACACAGGGTGCACTTTTTAGTTTCTCTTGCCTAATTTCCTTATTCACTTTCATAGTAATATTAGACGGAGGAAGTGGCAAGATCACCCTCTGTATTTTCCTATGTGGTGTCAGGATGGAGATGATTGATTTTTTCTTTGAAACCAGGAATGTGAGACAAGTCCTTTGCACACCTATTCTTGTCTTTGTGCAGGTGCCAATAGGCCCTTTTCACAAACATGGCTGACATACACTGCAGACACTGTGATGTCCAAGGCAAATTTCCCTCTGGGACAATAAAGTCTATCCTATCCATACTTCCGCTTCGTCTTTGTAGGGTAAAGATCGGTTCTCACCATTGCCAGCAATGTTAAGAAGCCTACTTTCTGTCGCCTCCAACTCTGTCTGTGATCACTTATTTTGTGTTTCAACATAGCGTATAACACAATACAGGTGTTGTCATTGACATAACTTTCTGTTTCTGTTGTCAGATGACTGCACGACTATAAAAAAGTCATTGACATAACTTTCTGTTTCTGTTGTCAGATGACTGCACGACTATAAAAAAGTGATTTGATCAAGGGTCGCAAAATGCTAACTGGCTAATCAAGGCTAACGGTAATTTCTGGGCTGTTAGCATTTTGTGACCCTCGATCAAATCACTTTTTTACCCTGGGGGGTGGGGCCCGGGTTTTACCTGCCCATGACCTTCCCCGGGTCATATCACACCTCCATGCCAATTTTCAGCCTGACGCGACTTCCAGTGTCGCACCTCCATCTGCACCACTATTCAGGAAATATTAGTTATTATCTATCGACAAATTACATGTTTTCCAAACATGCTTATTCATTTTCAAATTCATATACTGTAAACAAGACCTTCCTGTTACCTTCCATAATTACTTTATTTTCTTGACATCCATTCATATCCAACTAGCCGTAGTAATCATCTCCATTTACCTTTCTGTCGAATTTCTAGCCACAAATTCAATATCAAATTCAGAGGATCGAAATTGTGGAATACTTTGAGATGAATACTCATCTCAGCAATATTAACAGAGGAAGAGAAGTCAAGATGTACACTAAAAGGATATATCTTGGTCAATATAAAAAAAATGGTTCCTTGCCCGATGCAAGCAGTCACTAAGACATGAGTAAAGGGAATGAAAAAAGATAAAAGGAACAAGAAGAACTGGTATTTACAGATAAATAAATGGTTGACTTTGCAGGCAGTGCTGGAGGTATTTTAATCACTCAGCCACACAGTCAACACAGCATTTATTGCTTAACGGCCCTGGGGACCTGTATAAAGTTTTCAACATTCATCTAAACAAACACCAAACATACGAGGAAAATGGCAAAGAATGGGTCAATCAGTCAGCGTAGAAGGAATGCTTTTAAAAGATTACTCACTGGCCTTTCAGGCACATGTTATACATCTAACAGAAGGCCATGGCCAGGCAGTTGTTATGCCAACCAAGTGTCCTCCCCACAGACACTAATCTTTTCTGTACACATCATTAAAGAATAATTGACTGATAGATGGATGTTTAGCCAGCACATGTTGCGTTTTGGTACCAGGGAGTGTGGAAGGTTGTCAGCCAGTCTCTGGTGCCAAAGGTTAAGATCTATCAATCAACAAAATGCTGTTAGTCTTGACTAATGGTCATAAATCAACCTCGGCTATTAAGAAACCCACAAATATGGTAATGGGACAAGAAAGAGTAAAACCAAATAATCCTAACTAATATATACAGCGGTGTCCGAGTAACGTAAATGTCATGTTTAACTGGAGTAAAAGATGTTTGTATATAGAGATTGCATGGCTGTGTGCTTGATTTTATATACCTGTCAGCAATGGGTGTGGCTGAAATAGCCGAATCTACTAATTAGAAGGGGTGTCCGCATACTTTTGGCCATATAGTGTACATACACCTACAATATACACACAGAAGCACGCAAAATATGCAGCCTGTCACTGCCTGGGGCTGTTGGAGTGCTGTGTGGTGACTTTAAATGTCATGATGAGCAGCGTGTCTCAGCCTAGAATGGCGTAATGACACTCACACATTTCACTGGCCTGACAATGATGAAGCTAAACTGGAGCCACTGATAAGCACACACAAATCCTCTCCAGTAGTGTGTATGTGTGTGTGTGTGTCTTCTCACCAATGCTCATGGTGCACAGTTGCCAAAAAAATCTGTTTACATATTGAACTGGGAACAACAGTCGTGCACAACTTGTATAAAGCCTGATGACAAGGCTAATAACTCATTTAAAGTGCCTTCTCATTGCTTGATTGTAATCGTGCTGAGATTTTCAAATATCAAATCCTATGGCTTACATATTCTGTAGTATTGCATCTGTAGTATTCATTAGACACAATGCTTTAGTCTGCACAGAAAAGCACACAGTAAAGGCTGGCGATATTCTCCAAGTTATTTCTAAAACAAAAACACATTTCATCTGCCGAGTAGAAGAGTATAACTGAGGCCATGATCTGAGAAAATGCTGACATCAAATATCCCCTCGGAACACGCACGCACGCACGCACGCACGCACGCACGCACGCACGCATGCACGCACGCACGCACGCACGTACGCACCTCTTTACATAGAGCAGGATTTCAAAGGGGAGAATCCTCCCAGCTTTTAATATACATTTCCTGTTCTAATTCTGGCCACACAGCAGTTACTAATATTGCTCTAAAGTGAATACGTTTTCTCTGGCAGGGCAGAAGAAGCAGCCTCTTTTAATGAAAATTCCTTTCTATTTTTGCTGACAAAAGAAAGAATTTGAGTCTTGGGGTCCAGATATACACTTTGAGAACTGAATCGCAGTTGCTTATATGTAATGCCGTCTGAGTAGTGCATAAGCAACGTGCAGTGGATTGAAGTTTGATGATTCAAAATGCCTGCAGTCTAAATTATGAGGTCACGGTTTCTTGCATTGTGCTCAGTCATTCATGAAATACATATTAACTTATAATGATTCAATCCAAAAGATTAGCCATTACCTTTAAAGATGAGCAAAAACCAATCCACCTGAAATACAGAAGTATGACTATGAGACTATTTAGAGAATTTATAACTGTAATATGAAGTTTATTTTATATGGTAACATTTTTTGTGTTAAGCTTTTAATAAGTGGAAAACTCGCACATCCAAAAAAGTTACAGCAGGTGCTTCGGAGAAAAGCAGTAGATTCAACAATGAAAAATCCCCCGCACTGTGCTACTTGCAATGCAACACTTAAAAATTATTACAGAGTAACCTTTCGATCCAACTGGACCTTCGTCAGACTAATTACTCCAGATTAGATTGAAAGGTAAGTGCATCTACTACATTAGCCAGAGTGCACATTAAATGTGTTAACAACAAGACAGTGATGGTTAGCTGACCAGATACTATGGTTAGCTAGCTAACAAGCTGGTATTACCTAAACACAAAATCAATCAGATGTGTTAGTGGCGAAATGATCAGTTCCCAGTAAAAAACAGAAATGAACCATGTCTATTTAGTTCTGTTGAGTCTGCCAACATGTACGTTTAGAAACACAAATAGCTGTTCACAGCCACTGTTGCCCAAGAGCTGAGGACCTCCACTATGGCTGGAGGACCTCCACTATGGACCTCACTACTATGGACCTCCACTATGGACCTCCACTATGGCTGGAGGACCTCCACTATGGACCTCTACTATGGACCTCCACTATGGACCTCCACTATGGCTGGAGGACCTCCACTATGGACCTCCACTATGGCTGGAGGACCTCCACTATGGACCTCTACTATGGACCTCCACTATGGACCTCCACTATGGCTGGAGGACCTCCACTATGGACCTCCACTATGGCTGGAGGACCTCCACTATGGCTGGAGGACCTCCAATATGGACCTCCACTATGGCTGGAGGACCTCCACTATGGACCTCTACTATGGACCTCCACTATGGACCTCCACTATGGCTGGAGGACCTCCACTATGGACCTCTGGTATGGACCTCCACTATGGACCTCCACTATGGCTGGAGGACCTCCACTATGGCTGGAGGACCTCCACTATGGACCTCCACTATGGCTGGAGGACCTCCAATATGGACCTCCACTATGGCTGGAGGACCTCCACTATGGCCGCCACAGAGCAGTGCTGCCAACTCTCTTCCAAGGAAAGTAGCCATTGGCTGCTCAAACTAATTTGCATATGAATGGCGTCATCAAGTTTATTTGAATGCAAAGAGGGAATTTGATCAACTAAATCCATGTAAAAGATTGATAAATGTGTGGCTATATAATCACAAAGTACAATTGAAGAATGTGTGTGTCAAAATATTTCCCCTAAGATTAGTGTTGCTATATTTGGGTTCATTTATTGGTGTTGGTCTTACACTGATCGAGATGAAAGAGAGGGAGAGCTTGTCGACAGGTCGTCTCTCTTCTAATAATTCACAGTCACTGATCCTACTGATCCTAATGGTAAATTCATTTATTTATTCTTAATCAATGTGACTCAATCAACTGAAAAGTAAATGTGTGGATATTCAGTGGTCAGCAGTGGAGGAGGGGTGAGATGAATAATCTATAAGCATATACAAATCGTGACTTTGACTTGCCTATGAGAATAACAAGCACGTAATTTGTGATAAGCTGTGACCAGCTTGGCACTTTGACACACTTTGTGTGTGTGTGTGTGTGTGTGTGTGTGTGTGTGCGTGTGTGTAATTTTCCATTCGTTTTTATTTTATTTTTGTTTTGACTAGTTTTAGTTCGTTTTCAGAGTGGGTTTGCTAGTTTTAGTTTAATTTCAGTTTTTCAGAAAGGTTTAGTTATAGTTTTTATATATTTAGTTTCAGTTTTTCAGTAGTTTTAGTTTTAGTTAGGGCCAGGTATAATGTGTCAGAAATATTCGGGTAGCTACATATACATACAAAATACATTGTTGGAGAACTGTGTTGGAATGGCCATGTTTAAATCTTTTGATTTGGGAATCAACTTGAGTACTCTTTCACTAGCACACTCAGAAGAAGAAAAAAACTTGTCACAGTCTACCTGCAATTCCATCCCCACCCCGGTTGGTTAACATTAGACCTGAGCTGAATGCCTTGGTTAAATGGCATTTGATCTACTTCAATATTTATATCATGTTCTTGTTATTTAATTATACAAAATATAGACTAGACTGCATGTGAAAAACAATAGGGATTCATTTCACATTAACATATTTTTTATGAATGACGCGTTGTATTCGAAGTAGTCCCACACGGGACTTTGCCTTTTTCTTCCAACTAGTAGGGACATCAAACCTTAAGTAGCCTAC
>OMLI01094299.1:0-17267 GCA_900302605.1 Rondeletia loricata
CCTGGCACCTCGTGGTCCCGCGGGCTGGTCTGGCTGCTCGGCGCAGTCTCTTTGAGAGTATCCTGGCGCTGTAGCAGAGGAAACCTACCCGCCGGAACGTCAGTCAGTTCGACTCTCCGGGATTGATCTGTCCCTGCGGGGCGTGGGTTAGCCGGGGTCGGCGCGGGGCTGCTCACCAGGCTGTACAGAGGGAGGGTGGACCTGGGCTGAATCATGTGAATCCCCCCGATGGGAATCATGAGGCTCGGGGCCCTGGTCAGCTGCTGGGAGTGGAGAGGAAGGTGGCTCAGGAGTTGGTGGGCCCATGGAGGCTGACTGGGATGGAGGGTGAAGTGGCTCGGACGTGCCTCATCCACAGACTAAGATAACATAAGATAAAACACAACTTTAATGGTCCCTCTAGGGGGAATTAGGTTATTGCACCAGCAAAAGTAATAGGATACAGTAAAGAAAAATAGAATATACATAAGAATATAGCCAGTGGGGGTGGATTTAAAGGGGCAATAAGCAAGATTTGTACTGTCCCATGGCACAAAATGACCATAATATATCTGCGGGGTGAATTTCAAGACACATATATCAAGATATATACAATATATAACAAATGAGAAAGAATATGAGGATATAAAGAAAAACAAATATGTGAATTTACATCTTATATAGATGATGTGCAAAATGTGCATCGTATTCACAGTAACAGGTTTACAGAAAGCCATACATATGTACATTAGGTGTTTGGGCATGTAAAAACTATTCACCTTATCAAATATATTCAATTTACAGATAGGTACAGTAGGTAGGTAACATATGTACAGAACAGTCTAGGTATGCAGACGTGTGAAAAACTATTGTGCAGACTGGATATGTGCATTACTAGCTGTTCACATGAGTCCCACACTAGAGTGAGGAGGAAGTGGTAAGGGTTACACCATAACACAACCACAAGCAGACATGTTTTTTTATTTTATTAGGGTGAACTGAGATATTCACTGACGTTGTTTCTGTCACCGACATGTGGTTCCAATCTTTGGTATTTAATGATCGGCCCACTCCTCGTTTTATCACCGGCTGCCCAGGGAAAACATGCTGTGTCTATTTGGGATCTCTCCTGCATTATTTTAAGGTTTAGAGCTGCAGGCTTGGTTTGAGCGATATAAAACAAGAGAGTTGCCTTTCCTTCCTTTTCCAATAAAGGTGTGACTTTAAAATAACCTCATATGTACCAGGCTATCTATATTTGTTCTAAATGTTGACTTACTGGGATTTAACTGCACCACACAAGATTAGCTTTGTGAGTGAAAAGCGGACTTATTTAAAACTCTAGACTAAACCAACAGAGACGGATCAAGTCACAGGTGAGTGAACACAGCGGTTTGAACAAAACCCCAAATTTGACCAGCGTTAATTATACACACAACAAAAACATAGACCCATGATGGATTCAGACCAGAATACATGCAAAGAATAATAACTGAGTGGCATTTTATGGAGAAAACAAATCAAACAATGGGTAAATGTTTTTGAAGCAAGAGATGAAGTAACTCACCAGCCTCGCTGTAGCAGGTTGGTCCCTTGGGTGGAGACAGACTTGATACTGAGCAGAGGTGCCTGCCAAGGAGCCTGGGGGCCCCGAGGACCCCGAGCACCCTGAGCCGTGGGACTGGACTCTAATAGGAGAAAGGCCTCGCGCAGGGGAGATTTGTCTCAACGGGAAGGTGGAGACATGACAACTGGATGGGTAAAGGGAGGAAGGAGGGGAGCGATGGCAGAGAGCAGGGAACTGCGGAGGCCTGGGTGATGGGCTACGAGGTGGAGATGGCTCCCTCCTTGGGGACAGGGACGGAGATAGGGAGCCCCCCGAGGGTGCCGACGCTGAGGGTTCGAGGTGTCCATGGGTGAAGAGGGCCCTTCTGGCGCTGGTGGAGCCCGCTACGCACTTCTGTGTGGGATCCTTGGGGGTCAACATGAGGGATTGGCTGGGTTCAGGCTCCCTTACCTGGCCTCCTGGATGAGCAGGTTTCTCACGGTGAGAGGAGGCAGTGCGAGGGCTATCAGCGGACTTGGAATCTTTGTCTTCATTACGTTCACCCTCCTCGTTCTTATCGTTGTCGTCCGCAGCATCTCCACTTTCCTCCAGATCAGAGGACTGATGATCTTTTTGTTCATCTGGGTGAACTGAACAGTCCTCACAGACTCCTAGGACAGGGGAAATCCTCTCTTATAGACAATTCGACAATTTTTTCTCTTTCTCTCCATCTGTCCCAATCTCTATTGCACCACCACTCTAGGGTCAGACCAATATATCAGTTCAGTATCAAATATATGTGGCCGATATTGGCCTTTTATTACAAATCTGATATTGGCCAGTAAGTGTTGTCCACTGCTGATATGATAGAGGTTCCTTGCTAACCTGAGCTGCTTCAGAGGATTTTCCAACCTGCCAAGAATAAAATTCTGGGGGAAACACTGAATACATGGAATTAAATTGTTTAAATGTTTAGCATGGAAATTGTCAAATTTAAAGATATCAAATACTGGCATAAAATATTGGCAATTGGCAGCTTCAATCCAAAATCATTCATATTGGAACTGGCCTTCAAAAACACGTTGGTCAAACCATACACCAGACACACACACACACACACACACACCCATGCACACAAATCCATAAATAAACAACAAAGCCTACCTTCATCTCTGTCATCTGGGGAACAACAGGCTTCCTCTCCATATGCCTTAGACCTCATGTGCTTGTTGAGGTTTCCTGTAAAATACAAAACCAAAAATCATCTCATACTCAATGTTACAGTGAACGGAGGCAATTACAACGTGGTTTACTGGTTTCAATATGTCAGATGCAGAATTTTCATTGTCCATCCTTACCTTTGGTTTTGAAAGCAAAGTTGCAGTGTTTGCAGATATAAGGTGTGGATTCTTTGTGGAGGCGGGTGTGTTTTTGCAGCACACTGGGATTCTTACAGTGGAATCTGCAATCCTCACAGTCGTACGTCCCTGCACCTCCACCATGGATGGAGCCATACTTCTCATTTGATCTGTAAGTGTGAAGAGAGCAAGAGGTTTCGGTATCGCCCTCACAGGGTTCCCACTCTTTTTGAGAAATCATTTTCCAGGACTTTTCTTGATCCAGGACAGCACTTGCCCACAAACGGTCATATAATTTACCGGTAGGCCTAGTATGGACACATTTAACCCCAGTTTTATTCCTCCTTTTTTAATGATGCAGGGTTCATGATGAAGTGTCTCGCGTTCATTACAGGTGACTGCTACACCCATCACTGCTAACTGTACAATAAGGTCATCTGGCCTCCTCTTGTTGTTAGATGTTGTTAGTTTTTTTAAAGTTTTTTTACTTACAAGCTCTCCTCAACAAACAAACACCAACATGTTCTGTGTTACACTTACTTGAATTGTGGCAGTTACAATACTCACTCCAAACACTGGCTTATACTCCAGGTCCCTCATATGAACTTCAAACATGGACAAAAATACCGTAATTCCTCGTAAATGACGTACGTAATTTAAGTAGCACTGTGATGTACATTTCCGTAAAACTCAGATTATGTACTTTTTAGCTGCACAAAATGTACGTTTTGTAGTCATTACGGTTAGGATTTTACAGCACTTTAAAAATAAGAGGAGAATAAGCATGAGCTTGTCAAATGCCACGGCAGGCCAAAACAAAGGGAGCGTGGGCCAAACTTGGCCTGCGGGCCCCAAATTGGGCGCCGCCGCTATAATCCTACCAACAGTCGAGTTTCAAACAAAATACACACCTAGGTTTACATAGGCGATCTGAGTGAGGGGCTAAAATACAATAAAAATTTTCCAGGACAACAGTTTTTTCCCCAGGATATTTTGTCATTTTAGTAAATTTTCCAGGTTTTCCATGACTGGAAATCTAGTATCTGAATTTCCAGGTTTTCCAGGACGAGTGGGAACCCTGCCTCAGAGCATTTCCCTGTCAGTTGTCTATTGATGCTGCTCCTCTCAGAATGAAAGCCGCAATCAATATGAGTGTAATTGGACCTGACAGACAGACTACAGGCCCTGTAGCACCTGTAAGCAGCTTTTTAGCTTCTTTATTTATCCAGTGTAAGTACACTATCTGTTTGGCAAACGCCTTCACTACACAGTGAGCTCACACTGTGGCAGCTAGGCTGGGGGTCCGCCCCTCGCTGTACACTGAGGGTCCCTCAGCGAGGCCCCCACTTTAGCTTCAACAGAGCAGCTTTCATAAGCCAAAACCAGAGACCCCCCTCACCGCCTTATAACCCCATCACGGCTCACACCACCACCCAGTCCAAACAAGGGGGAGCCTACGATGTGGCCCAAGGTCCAGGGTCTGCTGCAGCCAGCCAATAAAAACAGCCCAGAGAGGGAGGGAAACCCTGGCCCAGACCAGCTGCTGCTCCAAATAAGCATGAAAAAACACAGAAAATGAAAACACATTCCTATGACAAACAATCACTCCGATTATAATCTGCTGTTTTTTTCTTCTATTTTCATGACAGGCGTCACGGCTGGATAAACTCGGCGGGTATCATAAACGGTGGCATTTACAGTCGTGCAAACCTTTCATGTTAATGTCGCTTATATGGATACTGGGGGAAAGAAAAACACTTTGCCGCCATACAACATAAGGAGATACAGTGTATTCCTGGTCAAAAAAGCAGCTGTATTCAGAGGCTTTAATGCAAGACCCATTCACAAATCAAGATCTGACTTTAAGTGCCCTTTCCTTCCCCCATGCCAACCACAATGAAAGGGCAGTGTTTGACTACCTTGCTGCCTCAGCTTTGCCTTATAGTCCCTCAAACAGACTGAACAGACGGAGATGGTGAACGCGAGCAGGCGTGAAGATGACTCACTCTTTTGGGAAGGCTTTGATGAGCGTCAACATGAGTCACAACAGGGATTTGTTCATAGACGCACTCCCACACCAAAAAGAAACACACAGATGGCACCTCTCAGCATCACTGTATTGTGTTTATTTCTGATGGATATCAAAAGTACTGAGTGTGTCTGGTTTAACCTTACTGCGCATGAATCTCAACAAGCTAGCCTGTGAGGTCAAGTTAAGACTGATATCAAAGCGCTATCTCCAACCAACTCCACACCTTACATCTTATCTTAGCATACTGCGAGTTATAACATCAATCATCGCTATTCTTATTATCTAATCAGATTTCTGTCCACTAACATTTCTCATGGAGGAACCCTCGACTGCCTAATGTGTTAGTAATGTAGTATGTACACTAGGGTTTGACTGATATGGGTTTTTGAAGGCCGATACTGATATTTTTGGATTGAAGCTGTCAATGGTTGATATTCAGTATTATTAAATTTGACCAAAAGTTAATGCCAAAATATTCCCAAAAATGATGTATAGTATCAAGAATTCTGAATGTTATTCTTGGGAGAGTGGGAAAAAGCCTCAAAAACTATTTATTTAACTATTAAACTATTCATTTATTTACTATGATTTTCTATCCACTAACATTTCTCATGGCAGACCCCTCTCTAATGCAAAATGCATCAATATGTACACAAACAGATTTCCACAAAAGAGAATGAAATGTGCTGCCACTAGATGTGAATGGCTGTGATGGTTGGTGTAAATGAGTCTCTGCAGGGGTAGAGGAAGCTAGGTAGTTTCCTGGCTTCAACCCCTCAACAGACGGGCTCTGTTGGTGCAGACAGCCAAACCTTGGCCTCTCCCACATGGTGGAAAGACAACAGTTTCCACAACATACCACCGCTTGCAGACACAAGCCTAGGTCATGGGGTACATTCGATTTAACTCTGAGTAAATGCAGCATATATGTCTGAACAACAAAACTAATGGAATTAACTGTCATATTATGCAGTGCTGAATTGTCATAACATCATACTCACCCTCCCTCACAGATCCAAACTTGTGGAGGTTGTCTATATCTGGAAGTTGACTGTACCTCCTCCTCCTCCTCCTGCTTTTTTTCCTCCTCCTCTCCTTTATTTGACCTGTTGTCTTTTGCTGACTGCTGTACCTCCCTTGTTCCCTCATGATCTTTGTGGTAGGACTGGCTGTTGTGGACCTACACTCGAAAGAGACATGGGCAAATTCACCAACTCTGCTCCAACATGCCCAGGGAGACAGAAATTGGGGAATTCTCATTGAACATTGTGTTTCATAGCATTTCTTAAAGTACATTGCTATTTTTTTCCGTCTGCATATCAACTTAATGCTGCACGAGGGAAGATTTTTATGTAAAAATACACCTGTCTTATCAGCCTGAATCACAAAGTGGGAGCGCAAGAGAGAAGAGCATCTCATACCCCTAGTTCAGACACCGTAGATTCGCCCTATTTGCCCAAATTAATTCCTGGTGTCGGGTATGGTCACAGATGGGAAAACTTCTCAGTGCACAGTGAAAGTGAAAGTTAAGAACGAACTACAAAACGTTCTCCTCAACAGCAGTGAGCGAGCGCTCCGTCCCGAGAAAGCTGGACTCACCAACGATGGCTGAGCTTCTTCACCACCTTCACCCCACAAGCCACTAAGAAGAAGACAGTTAGGTCCGAGGAGTGCGCAGTTCACTTACGTTAAGTTACATGTCTTCTGGGTATCCAAGTCTCACAATTCAGTTACTTCTCACTGCCACTTGATACCGCCAATGTGCGAAATGTGCCTTGTGCAGGGCAAAGGATCTAACGTTGGTGAGTCCAGCTTTCTCTGGACGGAGCGCTCGCTGCTGTTAAGGAGACAGTTTGCATTTTGCTCTTAAGTTTCGATTCATTACTTCCTGTGGACAGAGAGGTGTTGACACCAGAATTTAATTTGGGCAAATAGGGCAAACCTACGGTGTCTCAATTAGTGGGGATGGGACACTCTTCTCTGTTGCAGCCCCACTTTGTGATTTAGATTGATAAGATTCTTTTACATAAAATGTTTGCCTAGTGTAGCTTTAACAACCATGGGCAAATGCCATCAATTTCATATACCAGTATATACATTTTCAGCAACTGTATGCAAAGGTCAGTGTTGTAATTACCTCAGTAGAGCATGGTCTTTTGTTGTCCTCTGGCTCCATTGACTCAGTAGTGCTGACTGACATGGGAGACATAGTGTAGATGGAGGGACTGAGCCTCTGCTTGCAGTGCAGCAGGGATAGAGCTGTCTTGCTGGAGAGGCCAGGAGGGTTGGGGTCATAGCCACTGGTGGACCAGGATGAATACACAGAGGGCTTCTGCTCATCCAGAGTACAAGGGTTTGGCTTAATATAGTTCAGATAGCACCAGCTATTACAGGTGCTGGACAGCAGACTGGGGAATGATGGTCCAATATGTCTGATGGGAGAACAAACACTGGGTAGACATGACTGATTCTCCCGCTTGTCTTCTTCGTTGAATGTGTCCACCAATGCCTTGTCAACACACCTCTCCTCCCTCTCCTCTTCTTCCTTCACTCGTTTCTGCTGCTGTTGTGACTCAGGGTTGAGCTCTATACTGTTTGAGGGGGAAAGCATCCGCTTGTTGCCTGAGCCCGACAACCTCTGAAGGTCTGGACTTATGTCCCTGTGGCTTCTGTATTCAGATGTTGAGATACTTGTATTGTGAGAAACAGCGTCCACAGGCTCCTGATGCCTAGGTGGGGTTGTTTGAGACAATGTGGTGTATATGGCACAGGCTGGAGTGAGGGTGTCTGTCTGGAGACGCACTGCTACTGCTGGAGACGTGGGGGGCCTCAGTAACTCCAGGCTGGAAGTGATATTAGGGAGAGAGTGTTGAATGTGAGAGGGACTCACTCGAACTCCAGAATATTCATCATGTTGTTGTGAGGGGATCTCTAGCTTCAGCCCTGTGGACATGGGGAGGTAGTGAGCCCTGGCTGCCCCTGATGGGCCCTGTGTCGGATAGGGCTGAGGGAGGTGAAGAGAGATGCCCAGGGACTGCCCTGTATGGATGTGTGAGGCCTCTTCTTTTAAAGGGTCAACAGTTGGACCATGAGAAAGAGGGAGTTCTGTACTGCCTGTTAACTGAATATTTTGACTGAGTTTCCACTGAGAAAAGATCTCTTTGCATGGTGATCGTGTTGGATTACATAACACTGTGTCACCTGATAAAGGAGAACTAGGGGACCTACTGCAGTGCACAGCACTTGGGCTTGCTTGGGCTGATGTGCCAAGGCTGACAGGGTCAGGACCTGGGCTGGGTTTAGTAGAATGCTCCTCCTCCTCCTCCTCCGGATCTGTGACAGCACTGTGTCTCATAAGGAGACATTTTCTCCTCTCCCTCCAGCCAACTGCAGAGCGCTCAGGGGACAGACAGCTGTAGTCGAAGGATTTGCTGCGGGTCTCAGCCATTAGAATACCCTGCTGTGGGTCATGAGGGGCCTGCTCAGAGGCTGAACGCCTCATCTCTCTGTGCTGATGCACCCCAGGGACAGTTAACATTTGAGGAGCTCTTGATCTCCTCAATGGTGTTGTTGATGTTGCTACCTCCATGTCTAGTCTATTTGATTCTTCAAAGGATGTGGAACGACTAGACGCATAAGATGCTCTACTGTCCTGACTGGGGCTGCGGGGCAGGGATATAGAGTCAAAGCTGGACTCCCCCGAGGACTGGGCTGCCTCAGCTAGGCGTAAGCGCTTTTTCTTAGGAGGCAGCTTTTCAATAGGGAGCTGGGCCAGAGAGGGGCTTCTCTGTGGCCACTGAAATTCATCAAGTTTCTCTGACTGTTTTGATGTGGAAGTTGGCTCTGTCAAGGACTCAGTATTCATGTTTGAATCCTCTGTCACCAGTATTTCTGGAACCTGCACACTGTGTTGACGGACCAGCTTTCGGGGTGTTGGTTTTGTTGACTGCTGTTGGGGTTGTTTCTGAGGCACTGATTGATATTCCTCATGAGGCGGAGAGTTTTTTGCTGCATCTGTGCCTTGGTTCTCAGTGCACAAAGTCTCCTGTTTTTCAAATGAACTAGTATGTTGAATAACTGAACAGGTTTGCAATGTAGGTCGTCTAGGGCCCTCATAAGCTATATTGCTTTCATCTCTACACTGTCCTGATGAGAAGGCAGTAGAGGGTGAAGAAGATGCAACAGGAGAGGAGGGGTCATCAAATTCAAAACTCTCCTCTTTCCTTCTCTTGCGCATTGCTGAAGCTCCTGGTCTGACTGGATGGTTAATTAGTTGGGGGCGCTCCATTTGGCTAATTGCTACCTCACTTGCATTTACAGGTTGATGTGATAAACATAGGCTTTGCTTGTGTGTCTTATAACCTTCCCAATCTTTGCATCCAGTGCCACAGGCCTCACACTCATATGGCTGTGGTTGACTTTGCTTGCAGTCAGGCACGGTGGTTATGCTGTCATGGTAAAATGAGTGAGAACTCTGATGTTCCTCTTTTGGAAGTTCAGCACCAAGTGGAATTTCAATAGCTGGCTGGCGTCTTAGCATTCCATAGCGACGGGATACCTGTTCATCAAATGATTGACTTAGGCGGAATTTACTGGGGCTGCCACTGGAGGCATCAAATGAACTAGCAGCAGATGGCATCGAGTGACTTCTCAACAAAGGGGCAGTGGATGTTTGGCCAGCTGGTGGTTCCACGTTTAGAGACTCATGATGAAATTTTTCACATGGAACCCCCATAGTGATGGAGCCACTGTTTTTATAGCCCAAATCTCCAGCTTTGGGACTGTGGGTAACAGGTTCTTTCATAGATGAACCCTTTTGAGACTCTGTACTACTCTTTCTAGAGAGGGAGAATCTCCTTGGTTTCACACTGTCAATCTTACTGGTGTCCACCACTGCCTCATTGATGGTAATAAGCTTGGTGATATGGTCAATGACCTGCTTCTTGGGCACTGTGAATGGGATGCTTTTCTCCTCCTGACCTGAGGGCTGCTGGTTATGGTGACGAGACATCCTCTGCAGTTGTCCAAGACGTCCATATTTGCCGAGGATGATCTCTGCATAGCTTTTGGCACTTGTGTTGGGTGGGCTGTCCTGTGACTGCTCAGTGCTTTCAGAGCGAGAGAAATAGCCAGATTCTGTACTGCCTCTACTCCCTAGAATTAATGATGAGGTCTTTTCATCAGATGAGTCTAGAGGACCATGTTTCCCTCTACTTAGACGCATGGCCAGTCTCTTTTTTACTGCATAGGAGTCATCCATCCCTCCAGAGCTATCTTTGGGCCTGTCTGTGTCATGGCTCTTGAGGGAGGCGACACTGCTTTGTCTTTCCATATTGGAAGATGATGATGATAGCTGTCTGGTTTCATCCTCTGACTCTGTGACTTGCTCCTCTAAAGATCTCGGCTCCCCAAATGCCAGACCAGCCTTCACCCTGTGGGTATGTGATTTGCGGTGTTTGTACAGGTTACTCTTGGTCTTAAAAGAGAAGCCACATGGGGCGCAGGGATAGGGCCGTTCTCCAGTGTGGGAGCGAATATGTTTCTGAAGGACACTGGGCTTTGCACATGCACGGCCACAGTAAGTGCAGACATATTTGCCAGGCCTCTGAGGCTTACGCTCCCGCTTCTGTTTTGGGGTGCCCTCCTGGGTTTCCTGTTTAGACTGGGTGGGACCAGCTGCTGAGGAAGCTGGGACTCCTGGTGATAAACAGGGAACCCTGGTTGTTTTTGTTGTTGTTGTTGTTGTTGTTGCATCAGCATGTTTACCTTCCAGCGCTGTATCTGAGTCAATGCTCTGCCGTTGGTGCCTGAGACGTTTGCGTTCAGGAAGCTGTCTTCTGGACTGTTTGGGTTGCTGTAATGTGTCATGGGGCTTCTGGGAGCCAGTTTGCTGTTGCTGACGGTGCTGGGAGGGAGACTTGGGCTGAGGGCCTCGTTGAGGAGACTCTGGTTGAGAATGTTCTTGACCTCCGGACTGCTCCCCAGTCGTCAGGCGACTATGCAAGGCCTCCATAAAATGGAAGGACAGCCTCAGATAGACACGTGGGATGCGTCTGCCTGTGCCAGGCTACAGAGTTCAAGCCAATTCATTAACTGAGTAATGGGTTTAATGTGGGTGAATTTTATCTAGTTATATCCACTTGGATGACTGTCTGGGTTTATAGTTTTCACTTGTCTTATAAGTTTATTGCTTGACAGCAGAATGACACCATCAGATAGAGAATGGAGGCATCAAAGAAGGCAATTGTGATATGTCATGCGCTGTGGAGGAAGTCCTCTCCCATCCTGACCCAAAGCATCCCATCATGTAGCACTCAGCCAGTCCTGCTGCCACACACTTTGATGCTCAGTTGAATATCTGATTCTTCTATCTTCTCAACATGAGGATCTGTGAAGACAAACAGACTAATGAGATTATATAATGCATACAATTGAACTACGAGGCACAGATAACCCTTAAGCCCTGTGCTTGCCAGATATGGGTATTTATATTTCATGAGTTACATGACTACAGTATGTGTCATAACACTTTCACTCGGTTGTTGAATACTTTTAAATTAGAATGTTTACGTAATATGTTTTGTATAAAAATATATCAGTATTCACTGAGTAAAAATTTTGATTCTGGTAACATTCCCCAAGAGAGAGTATTTTGTATCCAACAATTATGACAGTCCAGAAATTCCAGCTAAAGGCATATAGTTTCAAATTGTCAGGGTCTTCAATGATTCCTAATCAACCATGCGTTTCTCATTTCAAAGCCGTGAACCACAATATCTTTCTGTGGGATAGCACCCACATACAAGTGAAACAGATTGTTCATCTTCATTGCCCAACGTATGTGTCTTTGTTGCAGCCAGGACAGTCATCAGCTTTTTTCAGCCAGAAGTCAAGTAAAGCCTTCCTGCTGCTAGACTGAGCAAAAAATTAGGCTAGATGATTTTGTAGTCTGCAGATGGAAACACCAGAGCCTCCTGATTTAGGAGGGCGTTATATCATTCAGCGTGAAAAATTAAGCATTTCTATTCATTCCGTATTCCTCTTCACTCATATCGTTGCCTACTATCACAAAAGCCACTTTTTCTAATGATGTGACATTAGTGAAATTCCTTTGCTTGAGGTTCTTAGGCTTTCTTTGCATGATTAATTACACTAGGATTAACTAAGGGACTGTGGCAAAATGTGGCACGTGAACCTGGCAGAGCGCCTCAACATTTGCTAATTAATACTGGGAATATATTTGACATGTTGTGTCATCCGATATCAGAACATTCTTCCTTCAATATGATGTATAATGTTGCACATCAGACTGCATGACTACATTAGAATACTGCAGTGTTTAGAGCACATTAAGCACTATCTGAATGATTCTACCTGCTTCATTCCTTTATACAGTATGGGTAATTTTATCTGATTAACTATGGTTTTAGATACTAAAAAAGGCCAGGCCAAATGAAGGCACTTATTTGATCAAAGATGACTGTTAGCTGCTTGTGCATACACAAGGTGACTCGGTACAGATACAGGAGAAAACTCCCAATGTATTTGTGCCAGCATACTGTAGCAGTAAACAAGGCATCCCACGCACAGCTGGTTTCTGCACCCACGTTCTGGTGGAAGATGGCAAAGCTGATGGAAAATATCCAAGTTACTGATAGGTTGATAACCGACTTTAATATAACTTAGAGTAGTATACATACCAACCTTCGATGAATGTGAAATCAACATTACGTTTGTTAATAATAGAAAACAGGCATATACATGCTTTTTGTGGTTTGCAGACCACCATCGAGATATCGTAGGCCTAAATCTCTAGGACTAGTACATGGCAAATGTAGGTCAGACAGGTAGTGTAACCAGACCAAGAGCTTTTAGAGAGTCACTCAGTCATCTTACTGAAAATAACACCTTGCTGTGAGAGCCCAGACAGCGAGACGTTCATAGCACCCGCATGCTCTGAGAGTGACGACGACTGGAGTGAAGTGTATTTAGATGAAGCGCAGTACAGAGCTCACACCCAATACCCAAAGTCACATCTTTAAAATCATGTGTCTGCTAATTTACACTTGGATGTGTCAATCACACTGGTTCCAGAGTTAACTAAAGATTGCACCTCTCAGAGTGCAAATGAACCAATTTTCTTCTCTCCTCAACCCTTTTCTCCACACCTATCCCGTTTTCCCTTGTCCTTAGCTCGCTCTTTTGACTTCTGTGCGTGTCTTTGGGTGAACTGTTGCGACACATGTTGGTGACACATGTACTGTAGGTGTAATGTTCTCAGTCTCAAAGTCAGAGACCTATTTACTATTATAAGGATAACTGATTAGACATTTGGCAAGAACTGAGTATCCCCCTATCCCCAACAATCAATCTAAAATCAATACATATCCCCTTACCACATGCTTATGACTGCCTTTCCAAATCGCATTAGAAGCACAGCGGTGAAAAAAACAGTTAAAGTGGTGCTCATTAGGCATTATAAGACATCATAAGTATAAGCAAATTGTGAGTGCATGATGATTATATATTCAGTGCATGTGCAAAAAATTTGAGGGTTGAATACTTTATGGGGCTACGTATAGTTGATGACTTGATATTAAATTGAATGTAATTTTCCGATATTTGTCTGATAGTTATTTTGAAAGAAAAGTTTATCAATGCGTCTAGTGGGCTTTTAATTTGCTGGTAATGCAACACAAGGCACTTCAAGTTAAGTTTTACCAAAAAAAACTCTCAAATAACAATCTCATATATGAATTTGGGAAACGTTGCACCCATTCACACACAAAAAGAATATTGTATAAATGGCTTTTTAAAAATCTTGTCAATTTCCTCTTCTCACACTAATGGGCACCCAGCGGTGGTTCCTATGGTAACGGCCCTAAACCATGTGGTAGCAGATGGAAGGAGAGCTGGAGGGCTAAATTTATCTTCCAGCATCCTCACCGACTACAGAGAGAGGGAGAGAGAGACAGAGAGACGTAGAGAGTGTGAGAGAGAGGCAGCTAAGGTGCCTCCCCCCTAGAAGTGCAGGCTTTTTGGAAAGAGAATGGTACACATCTAAAGAAATCAATACTTGGGGAGTCTTCAATTCATACTCCACAGATATGCATCTCTTCTTTCAGCAGGAACCAGAAAGGAAAGGCATACATGGGGATGACAAAGAACACTGGACCAGTCTACGTGAAAAACCTGGCTACTTTATTCTCAAGCAAACGTTTTCTACCAATCAAACCCCTACTTTGTTTTAATTTGTTTCCCTACTAGCTAGTTTTTTCAACTAGATACATAACCTAAAAAAGACTGGCAACATTTTTAAGTCGAAATGTTACTGTATTACAAAAGTGGATTGCAACAGCTTGATATGTAAAAATGTCTAGATTTAAGTATTTTGTCTCGTATAAATAGCAGTTATTAAGTGTTTTCTAATATCTAGTTCCAATTTAAAAGATGACAGTGGAAACATCTGGATACCACCTAGGCAGAAAAATAGGAATTTCATTAGTAATCTTATGATGAAACATAACACGACACACATAAAGATTTTAACTTACTTCACAGTCATCCTATATCATCATCTTGCAGAATCATCTGACCTAGGCAACACAGTGAAACACAGTCTGTTGTTGCGTTTCCATCATTATGTCAGCTGAGCATTAGCAAGACCATCGAGTCAGAAAGCGCAGCTTCATCAGCAGCCTGATAGAGGCGCTCTCCAGGGACAGAGGAGAACCCTCTGGGCATCAGTGCATACACAGCCATTCCTATGCGTGTGTGTGTGTGTGTGCGTGTGTGTGTGTGCGTGTGTATGCGTGCCTTGGGAACGCTCCCCAGTCCACAGGAGGACATGCCAAGCACAGGAGCTTGGATGCACAACACAGGGAGCTCATTCACTCCCAGTTTGAGCAATAAGCTTCAATACATACACAGCTCACGGACCACTATGCACTAGTCTTTGCCTCTCTCTCTCTCTCCTTCATTCACACACATAACACACACACACACACACGGCACGAGTTGTATTGTCTGCATATGTTTAGAACGGCAAAAATATTCTGCTCATTTGAAATATCTCTGAGCATGTCATTTGGAATATGATTCCACAATTTAGTTTTTTGTTTTTTTACTACTTGCAGGCTCAATGATGTAGCAGCACTGGCAATAACAAAGACCTGAATGGAGAAAATCCCCACATTCCTCACATCACGTCACTCACATCACCTTGCACACATCAAAATCACAGTCATTGGCACTGCAGATGATAAACGATATCAATGGCTTTTACCTGGTAGCAGGTGGTGTTGTCCTCCGATTGTGAATGACTGAAATAGGGAGAGGAGAGAGAGCCAGGGAGGTGAAGTGAGTGAGGGAGAGCGAGAGAGAGAGAGAAAGGATGAATGAGAGTGACGGTGAGGAGAGGGGTAATCGAGTCTCCGCTCTACGTGCACTGGGCTGACAAACAGGTAGCTGAGTATATTATGCCTATGAATGAGGAGGAGGGGACTCTCTCTCTCTCTCTCTCTCTCTCTCCACCTCTTTCTTACCCCCCAAATCTCTCTTTCAGGTCAAAGTGAAGTAGCAGCTCCTTATTTGGAAGTCGACGTAAGCCTGTGTATATTTTGGCAGCGGTCTCAGGCTGCACAGCTGGCAAAGCGGCGAGAGGGGAAAAAGGTAGAGAGGCAGGGTGTGTGGTGGGCTTTTTAATTTGACTGGGAATAGGGTGGGGGGCTACTTTATATTTTTAAAACAGTTTCCCCATTCAGTTCTCATTTTCCAGTATAGGTGGGGAGCGGGCCTGAGCTATTGCCGCGGCATTCTGAGAAAACCCTGGAAAAGTTGAAACATATAAGGACCCACGTGGAAAACAAAATAAAAGAGAGGCACAGGGGTCCGGTTTTTAAGAGCAGCCATGGAGAATGTCCATACACCATGGCCTGGCGTACATACTCCTGCCAGGGGTCCAGCTGAAATGAGTCCAGGCAACTCTGACATCACTCTCCACTCTTGTTGGTTGTTTTTTTCCCTCCGCCAATTGACTTTTTCAAGGGGCTGAAAGGTTGCAGACACGTGGAGTATTGAGGGAATACCAGCCGGTGGGATGGAGGCGGACGGTCGGCCGCTCATCGAGTCTGGCCGGGTGTGAAAGGGGAAGCTGAGAGTCGCATGGGAGGCGGCCCAGGCTGTCCATCCTTCACTGTGCAACAGAGTCCTTGTCAGTAGGGTTCGACCGATATGGGTATTTGAAGGCCGATACTCATGTTTTTGGATTGAAGCAGCTGATTGAATTTGACCATTATCGTGCCCCAAAAAATCCTAAAAAATCACAAGAATTCAGTGTTTCCCCCAGAATTTTATGATGTATTATTTATTATTTATAAACTCTCCACTGAAAGCCATATTAATGAAATTCTTTTAGGTGGGTTAGCAGCTCCTTAATGCAGAGTGAGGCAGGTTTCATTACAGGTTTTACAGTCTGTTGGGTAAAATCCTCCCTCATCACACTGGAATGATTTCTCTGATCAGCCATCTGAAATAAAATAATAATAATAAAATAATAAAAACATATTCACCAGCTGCGGTCAGCAAACAACCTCCATCATATCAGAGGTGGACGACACTGACTGGCCGATATTTTATTTTTAACAAAAGGCCAATATCGGCTCAATATATCGGTCTAACTCTACTCATCAGCATCCCGGCCCTTCCAGAGGTGACAGAGCTGCCAGCGTTGAGCTCTTTCACATTGGAGGTTTGCCTCTCTGCAGCTGGGGCTTGTCTGGATGGCCTTGTCACAGTGTGAACATCATGCTACCAAACACATTTCCTGGCCAGGAATATTTCGTATTGTTACCATTGTAGAAGGAGAAAGGGATGGCAACAAAAAGATAAGGTATCATCATACTGTCTTCTTTTCACTGAACCAAACACTCAGTGTATTCACCTGCTGACCATGAACGAGTGAGGACGCGCTGATTTCATGCTCCTGCTACTTTTACTACTGACTCTAACATAAACTTATCATAAAGCCTAGCAAAACTCTCTAAATTGCAACCACATCTTACTTAGTGGGATAATCTACAGTTCTGAGAAACCGAAGACTCTAAAATGCCTAAGAAATACCTGACCAGAGCCGAGCGGACTCCTGATCATAGCGGCGCTGTGACCCTGGAGTCCATTGCTAACCAGCTGGAACTAGCTACCGAACAACGTGAAGCTCTCTCTGCCCTCGCTACCGAACAGCGTGAAGCTCTCTCTGCCCTCTCTGCTGAGTTCAAAGCTTCCTTAGCAAAGCTGGAGAATAAGCTCGTCCATATCCAGGTGACCGTAAAGGACCAGTCAGAGACAATCATCG